>JAKSZP010014486.1:0-284597 GCA_022478985.1 Massospora cicadina
GTTACTTACTGCACCTGTGCTGGACCATCTAAATCCTGGGAAACCCTTCGTGGTTGAGATGAATGCTTCAAATTATGCCGTAGGGGCGGTATTGCTTTAGTAAGGGGAAGATGGGTTGGAGCATCCCATATGTTACTTCAGCTGCAAGTTGCTCCTCACAGAAACGAACTACCTAACATATGATAAGGAACTGTTGGTGGTGATGGCAGCCGTGTGTGAATGGCAACATCACCTGCTCTATGCCCAGCATCCTTTTGTTATTCAAATGGACCACAAAGTCTTGGATTACTATCATGAACCCAGGAAGAAGAACCAGCGATAAGCCAGATGGCACGTGGAGCTGGTCCATTATGATTTCTGGGTGGAATACAAGCTTGGGGCTTCAAATGTATTGGCAGATTGGTTGAGTCGAGATGGAGCTTTTGTGTATGAGAAGGATGAATTGGAGGAATTCAACACCGTGACAATGTTCAAACTGGACCAATTCACAATGGTTGAAGATATGGTGAGTGTGTTGAGGGAGGAAGTTCTCTGGAAGCAGAGGAGCACGGAATTTGCCCAAAAGCTGAAATCCGAGATGATGGAGGATCAGTCGCACTGGTACCATGCAGACTTCATGAAGGGGGTTGGGGTATTGTACCACAAGTCGTGGGTATGGGTATCTAACCCATCACTACAATGGGAGGTAATCCGGGCTTCTCATGACCATCTGCTGGCAAGTCACCTGAGAGTAGGGAAGATGATAAATGTTGGTACAGCGGGAGTATTCATGGCTGGGCCTTTGTAAGGATGTCCAGATGTACGTACAGGAGTGTTTGGTATGTTAGAAGTCAAAACCATTGAGAAAACCACCATTAGGTAAGTTAAATCTGCTGCTGATACCGCAGGCCCCTTGGAGTTTTATCAGTGTCTATTTCATAGTGGGACTTCCAAAGGTGCAGGGGAAGGATGAAATTATGGTGGTCGTAGATAGACTTACCAAAAATGCTGAGTTCTTCCCATGTATTAGGAGTTTTTCAGCAAAGGATGTGGCAAGGGTTTTCATCAATGAGGTGTTTTCCTGACATGGATTACCTGAGGAGAACATTTTGGATCGTGGCCCACAATTTGTTTTTAAAATCTTGGTCAAGTCTACTGGGAAGTTTGGAAATCAGGACAGGTCAGTCCTCAGCATACTATCCACAATCTTATGGTCAAACGGAAAGGGTGAACCAGATACTTGAACAGTATCTGCAGTGTTACATGTCCAACTGACAGGATGACTGTGTATCGTGGGTCCAGATGGCCCAGTTTGCTTACAACAACCACTCTCAATCCTCAACAGGAATGTCGCCATTTTTCGCAAATCATGGACTCAACCCTAGATCAAATGGGGGGTCTGCAGGCGGCATATGTCATGGGGCAGATGAGTTGCTATGTACCATGTTGGAAATCTGAAAGATGCTACAGGGGAACTTGGAGCAGGCGATAGCTTGGCAGAAGCAGCAGGCAGATTGATGGAGGGCGCCGGATCTGGCATTTGAACCTGGGGACTGGGTTTTGGTGGCGGCCAAGAGCTATGATGTCCCAGTCAAGAGTCATAATCTGGGTACAAAGTTTTTGGGCCCATACTGGATCGTCCAAGTCATTAATTGGGTCGCTTTTGAGTTGATTTTGCCAGTGGGTTCCAGGATCCATATGGTGATTCACGCTTCCCAGTTACAGGCTTTCAGGGGTGAGGGGCCAGAGCGCCCCAGTACGCTGAATCCTCGAGAAGGGGAGATGCCAGAATATGAGTTGGAATGGATACTGGATGCTAAGTGGGTGAAAGGCCAGCAGCTACTACTGGTGAAGTGGAAGGGCTATCCGGTAGAGGAGGTGATGTGACAAACAATGGAGGACTGTTCATGGTGTCCAGAGAAGTTCCAGGAGTTCTGGTCTTCACAGGGGGGTGATGTAATGAATCAAGAGGCAACTGATCCGTACATTGGTTTGGATCAGGTGGAGTTCTATCCAAATGTGGCCCTGATTCAACGGGCATTGAACTTGATAAGTTCAGAAATGGGTTAAATCGCCATCCCAACCCCAAATCACATCCGCAGAATGACAATGAGCTTATGCGGAGCATGGATGGTGATCTGGTGGGATGGTGAATCTTTGCTAATGATGTGGTGGTCAGGGCTCAGAAGAGTCTAACTTAAAAAGAAAGCTTATTTGATATTTGCAGTGCACTATTTAAGGGAAGACGTTGCAGCCTGTAGGGCAGTTGCATCTTCTACAAGGAATTCAGAAATAAAGGAATTTGCTAGCTTGGATTTCATTAATTTTATTTAGTAAAATAGTCAGATCAGATCAAAAAAATGAGCTCCACCAGTGAGCTCAGTGTGGCGTTGGCGTCGTTCTCATCCCTTTCCTGGTCCCAGGTCCTGCTACTGATGTGCAGTGTCATGGGAACAGTGGTACTAGAATATGTGGCAATGACAAGACATGGCAGTCGGGTTCAGGGATGGGCCTCTTCAGGCCTGTACCTAGTATGGTCAGTAACATGGCTCTTACTGCCCAATTCGTTCATTGCATATTGGAATGAACCCACCCGTTACAAATGCAAAATATGAAATTGAGGAGCTTACTTTTTATGCAAACCACGCTTGCATTGATGCAGCAAAAACCTCTTTTTTTGACCCCAATCATTAAAAATCTGCCATTGCATCAAGTAATTTACTTGTGTGCTTGCTCTCATCACTATTGCTGAGCATCAACTTGCTCAATATGTTGAGGCAATGGACACCGCCGGCCTCATTACCAAAGAAAACACACAATTTTACCTCCTTATGCCACATGTCGCTGATGCTTCCACCCCAATGCTGTCTGCCATGGTTCGTCAGCTAAAGTGGGCACTGGACAAAAGTTTCCCCAAAGCTTCCTCCCTTCTGATATGGCTTCCTAGGATGTTATCTGAGGTTCCATATTAGGAATTTTTTATACTAATTTTCCTTTTATTTGGCCCATTTTCAAATAAAGGTGCATGGCAGCTTCCCCTTTTGGGTTGGGCACCACTAGTGCTAAAAAAGAGATACTCAACCAGTTATTGTCCCACCTGAATTAGGCTACCTATCTTGTTGTAGTACATGACTATGACTTAAGTCTGTAAGGTTCTTATTGTATAATCAACTGGTCTTGATTCTGCTGCCAGTAGAATAAAGCAAGCACTAGGTCATATTGTTCGTGGCCAGAAAGTCAGAATCTTAAAGTAAAAAAATCACAATCTCTCTCATCTTCTCCTCTGAGAAGGTATAAGTCTTAAAGCGCTCAGAAATAGAAAAGTATTGAAAGCTAACTTCCTCAAATGCTAGTAAATCAGGAGTGGGGGTACATAAAAAGTGACTCAATTGGCGGTCCTCGCCCTTCTTTCCTTCTTAGCTCATGACCATTATAAGGTTATAAATTAGTTCTTCTTTGCTATTACAGCTCCCTTGTAGGGAGCAACACAAGTGTAGTGAGAGATCCCTTTACTCACTACTGCACAAGCCAAAGTTGACCTGTCCAACTGCAACTTCTTCTGATATAACAATACGTGGATAAAGTCTCAATCATTTAGTATAAATAGATTTAAATTTAAATTTATTGCGGGGAAGGCCGACCATGGGACGGACACTTCCAAATATGACTCAGACGAGACAAAACTCAGTACCAGGTGAGGCACCCCAGAGAAGCGATGCTATCTCTTGTTGCCAGCGGGAACGCCACTTATGGGAAGGGGAGGGAACGTGTGTAGGGGGCGTAGCCACTATTGAGCACGTGTGGAGGAAGGGGTCTGATTTGATGAACCAGACTGGGAACCAGGAGGAGACCAGCTGCCGGCGACGTGGTGGGAGATATCCAAACATCCACGCTTGAAAGTGATCCACCAAATGAGACCGGAATCTGTGGACAGCTTCAGGGAGGGTGGGGATGGATCCGGCGATGGCATCCAAGACAATCGTGTGGATAGTCCACATGGCGATTGCAACCATCAGAGCACGAAGGGAGGGTGGGAGGGGGAGGCCATTGATGAAGCAAACATATCTCTTGACAGACTGAAGGGATGTGTTTGATCCTGGCCTAGCAGACGTTGGACTTCGCGCCATATTACTTTAGAGGTGGGGCACTTCTCCAGGCGGTGAAACAGCGTTCCATACTGGCCACACACTACACAGGATGAGTGTAAAGCATTAGAGCGCTCAGCTGTACGATACACCCACCTCAGGCAGCGCCACACATGGGAACGGACTTGAGGCTGCAACAGAGGATGGTGTGCGTATTTCCAGATAGTCTTTTGGGTCTCAGTGGAATAAGGGATGTCCATCATGTCCAGGTAGTCCACCCTGGATAGGACTTGGGGTCGAATGGGGATCACGCCATCATGGATGGGTAGCCCCTGTACCTCTTGTGTGAACTGAGGAGAGGGGCGGCCTCTTTGGGTTGTATGTCCACTAATACGAATTCTCCACTCTGCGCTTCGCATGGAGAGTAGGATTCGTTTGTAGTGGGTTTTTGTCCCGTGAGGACCTGTGGCTGATGTGTGTGATGCAAGGTATTTCATCAGGGAGTGGGGGTTTGATGGGTTGTTGAGGCCCAAGGCTCGGGAGAAGTTGGAGCGGGCCACGCAGGACCAGTGTTGGGATGGGAGTGTAGGAGCAGTGACGGCCGCAATCCAGGTGCCTAGGATCTTGGCGGCATGGGCTTTTAAGTCAAGTAGGCCCATGCCACCATGATGATGAGGGCCAAACATGACCTCTAGCCGTACTGGTGGAGGGCGGCCTGACTAAAGCCAACCTTGTAGCAAAGCATACAGGGATTTGAAGAAGCTTGGGGAGAAGGGGATGGCTTGGGCTCCAAACCAGACTTTGGATAGGAGCATAGAGTTGGCAAGAACAACCCTGCCAGTGAGGGTAGTAGGGTGGGCTCTGAGAGAGGCGATTCGCTTCGTCACGTTGTCCAGTATATGGCCCTCCATTACGACTGACGCGTATCCTCCTGCCTCCAACCACACGCCCAGATGGCGTACCAGTCCTATGGTAGGTCGCGGCACAAAGGGGAGCACCAGTGGAGCGGTGTGTTTTGAGTTAGTAAGGCGTGGACGTGGGCGAGCAGCTGGGCTGGGTTGGGAACTACTTGCTGGGGCCCAGCAGTTCTGAAACTGACCAAGGAGGATGATTTCGGAAATGGAGGCATTCAGTGCCGCGTTGCTTACCCGGGAATATTCCTGGATGAGGGCTTAAAGCGCGCGTGCATCTTTATTATTAGACACCCCCACCACGCAATCATCTGCAAATGCCATCATCTTGACTGGGGTTTGGCCTGGCACATGGACCCCAGTGAGTTGGGCATTCACATTTCGCAGTAGTGGGTCAAGGCTGAAGTTGTATAAGAGTGGGCTCAGGGGGTCCCCTAGTCTCAGGCCCCTTTGAGGATGGACTACATCCGTTAGGAAACCTGGGCCGCGCACAGCCATTGTTGCAGATTCCGTGAGCAGCATCACCCAGTTAATGAAGCGGGGAGGTAGGCGGAGTTGTTGGAGGCAGGCCCTAAGGTATTCCCAGTTTACTCTATCATAGGCCTTTTGTTGGTCCAAGAATACAAGTGCCCCAGAGGCTGTGGACTGACACACATTAGCCACAGAGTGCACGTTATCCCAAATCGACCTTCTGGGGATGAAACCGAATTGTTCTGGAGAGATGGTGGCAGATGCTACAGTCCCTAAACGGTTAGCCATGATTTTTGTTAAAATTTTGGTGTCTGTGTTTGTTAGAGAAATGGGGCGCCAGTTGGCTAAGTCTAGCCTATCCCCTTTCTTGAAGAGTGTGACTGTAAAAGCCTCATGTCCTCCTGGTAGGAGGCGCGTTTCCAACAGGCTTTGGTTGAGTGAGGCTAGCAGCAATGGGGATATGTATTTAAAATATTTTTTGTAGAACTCATATGGAATGCCATCTGGGCCTGGGCATTTTCAGTTTGGCGCACCATGAATGGTAGTCCATAATTTGTTCAGAGTAATTAAATTCATTATTTCCGGGTATCAGAAAATGTGTGCAGATATGAGCTCTGTCGAGAAATTCCGCCATTTTGGCTGGCTGAATTGGTTCGGCTTGGTATAACTTGGAGTAATATCTTTGCATTTTGATTGCCACTTCGGCCAGTGTGTCCACGATAGAATTATCCGATCTTTGCACCTGTGTGCAGGCCACGCTCTGGCGTGGTGCAAAAAATTTTTTTGAAGAAGTATGCGGTGCACTTGTCACCTTTAGTGATGCGTGTGGCCCTGTATTGGACACAAACCCAATGTTTGTGTTGCCTTTCAAGTGCGTTGAGGTGTGCTGCTGCCTCCGCCCACTTCTGGCCCCATGCAGGGCTATATCCTGAGGCTGGAATGTTGGACTCCAAGTGGGCCAATTCTGCCAGCGCGCGCAATATAACTGCCGATGTGGCTCGTGAGCGTCTGGATGAGAGATGGCAATAGTGGCGGATGGTGTCTTTTTTGAAAGTTGCCCATGTGGAAATGGGGTCCGTGCAAAACGGTGCAACAAATGATTTTGCCAAAGTTGCCTCTTCCACCCACGTGGAAAATCCTGGTGACGCAAGCTCTGGGGGCAGATTTTGCACCAATGTGGGGCCTTTGCAACTGTGACGGGTAAGTGGTATGTTATCGAGACCAGTCGGTGGTCAGAGAATTCCATTTTTGTTGTTTTGAAGTGGGAGATGTGGGGTTGGAATTTCGCCGGTGCTAGAATAAGGTCAATGCGGGTCATGGACCTTAATTGGCCATTGTGGATGTGGGGACGCGTCATGTTTTTGAGCAGTGGGGCATGTCATGGCAGCGCATCCATTAACCCAAGGGTGGCTTTTAGAATGCGTAGTTCTATGTGACCCTGTGGGGCGTGGGGTGAGGGCGGCCACCGGTCCATTGGTGAGGTTAGCCAACAGTTCATGTCACCGATTAGGAAAGAATTGGGGGGTAGCGGGAGGGATTTGACCGATGAGAAAAATTCCTGACGCTCTTGTGCACCGTTTGGGGCGTAAATGTTGACAATTGTGTGTGCAACATTGGCCCAAGAGAAGGTGACAATGAGCACTCGGTCATTTAGGAATGTTTCTGAAGATGTAAATTTGAAAAAATTGTTTTTCCAAATTAGCACCCCACAGTGCTTTGACCAAAAGGATAGGGATGGTAGGAGCATTGTTTTCCAAGCATCCTCAGAACCTCGTGGACAGTGGGTTTCCTGGATGGCCAGGATATCCACGGGTAAATTATTTTGTAAAAAACTCAGTTTCCTAGCCCGGGATGGGGAGGCCTTGAGTCTGGCGATATTCAGCATCCCTAGAGTGAAGGTTTCCCCCATCGCACCTTAGGTGTGAGGGGGTGGGCCCCCTGGCCCACCAGCCTCTTCCAGGTCCCCACGGGCTTTCACAGCAGCGTGGGTATTAGCAGCAACGCTATCGGGGTTTTTGTTAATTTTTGTGGAAAGAGTCGCGTTGGCTTTGGCCTTCACTTTTTGTTTTCTCGACGTCGGATGAATTTTTTGCGGTGCGGATAAGTTCGGTGCACCGTCGAGTGGGGCAAAAAAAATTTTTTTGGTTGGGATAGGTCCCAAGTCAGTTTCAACTGGGGCTTGGGTGCAGCAATTGGGTGAGATCGAATCTCCCATCGGATCCTCAGATTGAGTGGCCCATTTGGCTTGGGCCTCCCAATCTGATTGGGTGATGGATTCCCGAGTTGCTTCCACCGCGAAGGTCTCCATGTCCTCCTGGCGTTGTGAGTGTGGGATGGTGGTGGTGACCTTGGCTGCTTCCTTGGCCGCAGTCCTATGGGCCTGCTTGGCCTTCTTCTGCTCCTGCGGGGAGATGGGCTTTACCAATAGGTAGCAGCCTTGTGCTCCCCACGGGAAGGCCTCTTTGGTGCTTGCGGTTGGTTCATAGTGTGCCTCTCCGCTGGCCATGGCCGCCGAGGGGTGCTCTTGGAATGTAACACCCTCTTTAATGGGGCACACGTGTGCCTTATGGCTGAACGCATCACAGTGGGTGCAAATGGGGGGCGCGCTGTCCACGGTTACCTGGAATGGGTGGGTGGTGTGCCCTGCGATATCAATAAAGGTGGAGTGCGGGATCTGGGTTAGGTCCTTCACAATCTCCTCAGATGGGGTCAGAACTGCGATGGCTTTGCCGGTGCACAGGTGTGGCATCAGCGTGAAACGTTGCATTTTGAAAGATTGTATTTTGCCATATATGGCGAGACCATCTTTCAGGTGTTGCTCCAAAATGTCACGTTTTACCGTAGTAGGCAAAAAGTCAAATGTGAGGAAAATTTGGTTCAATTTTGTCCATCTGGTGCATTTAGTTTTGATGACCCGTTGCCCTTCGGGGAGGTCAACCACTATGCACACCGCTGCAGCCTCGTCTGCTGCTATTTTGCTTTCAAAACCTAGGTCCAGCCAACCGCGTGACATGGAGTGAGGTGCAATGTACACCGCGGTCGGGAAAATTTTGTGTACATCTTCACAAAATTTTTCCCATAGGGCCGTTTTTTGGATGTCCAGATACACACGGACTCCGAATTCCACTGACAAAAGTGGCTGGGAATGTGGCATATTGATGTACTGGTTGCATCATGCTTGCCACGCAAGTATCTCCGGGGAAATTGTGACCGCCAGTTTTTTTAAATTTTTTTCTATTCCGCCAGATTCTCTGGGGCGTTTTTGAATGTTAGAGGCCGCGGGCCTTCCACCTGCTCCTCTTGCTTTGCTTGCCCAACTGCTCCCAGACATGGGCGCAGACTAATCCCCTCTATGAGATTATCAAACTGGATTTAGTCTTGAATTGAATGGGTTGCAAAAGTGTTTGCAACGAGAAAGAAAAGTTTTCTATTTAGTATAAATAGACTATGATAAAGTTTTACTCAAATAAATGACAAGATTAATAAATAAGGCGATCTTTGTTTATAATACATGGATGATATTTATAGTCAAATCATATTACTAAATAATCAGATGTGCTCTTGTGATGAGGATCATTGACTTTTATACAACGTAATTGTGAAAATGATTAATAGCTTGGAAAGGGTTCAAATGTGTGTCATGGGGTCAGCGTCAATACAAACCGTTTTATAAAATACTAATTCTTGGAGTTAATCAAGTTACATTTCCTTTGTAAATTAAGAGTCAAGTCAATCAGTCATCTAATAGGGGCGGTTTTCATCACCTCCATTACTTCTCCCAAGGAGCTTCCTGCTAATTTTCCTCTTCATTTTTGGCATATAATGATATCTTTGATATTGAAAATCCAAATGTATTCTGTCCCAGTCTGAGTAAGTCTAGTATTCCGTTTGATGGTGGATTTTATTAATATCAATTGCCCATTATATCCCTATACTGAACAGAAGAATAAGTCTCCGGAGGTATGATTAGATGATATGCTTCAAAAGGGATGGATGTTCTTGTTATCCTTTCCCATCAATTCCCCCATAGTTTTTGCTCAGATAATCAATGAAACTATAAGTCTATGTGTGGATTATAGCTATTTGAATAACATCAAAGTGCAAAATCTCTAACCCATTCCCCTCAAACAGACCATCAGCCAAGCAATTGCAAAATCCTGGGTGTCTTTTAAGCTTAATCTCATGGACGCCTTCAATCAAGTCTTTGTGGCAGAGGGACAGGAGTGGCTTACAGCCATTTTTACAAAAGTGTTAAGATCCATTTCCGCTTTATGCTCTAAAGTCTAAAAAACGTGCCTGTAACGTTCCAGCATATGATTGATGATGTTCAACTCGATCTTCTTTTAACTTGTATGGTGGCATACATTGATGACACCTTAGTGCATTCTCCATCATTAGCAGCATGCAAAGGACCTGGAAGCGGTTCTGACTGTGTTGCAGAAGGCTGATCTTTATGAAAAGCCTTCCAAGTGCAGTTTTTAAAGAAGATGTCATCATCTTAAGTAAACTGGTCCTAAAGGGTAAGCACGCCATTTCCCCTAGAAAGCTTGAGTCCATTATCAAGTGGTCCTCCCCTACCAAGCAGAAATAGTTGCAGAGTTTCCTGGGTACCATATTTCTCTTGAAAAATTTTCCCCTGTGCTCTCTCAGTTGTCAACGTCACTTCATTCTCTGATTGGGAAGAACGTTCCTTAAAATTGACGGAAAATTTGCAACGTGCGTTTAAAGCCATTTTGGAAGAGTTTGTGGCACCTACTGTTTTCAAGCATTCCTATCCATCCAGGCCTTTTATAGTCTCATTTGATCCCTCTGCGGCCACGGTAATGGCAGTTCTGCTTCAAGACCATGACAAGGTGAATCATCTTATCACCTACTTCTTGCGCAAGTCATCCTCCTTGGAGCAATACTGGTCCATATATGTCAAGGAGCTTGCTGCCATGGCGTGGTCACTCACACACTGACATTTACTTCTTCAAGGAGAACGTCATGAATTGGCTTTAGTATGGACCACCAGTCCCTTATGTATTCCAGGAAGCCACAGAAGATGGTACATTGTCAGGCTTGACGTATCAAGACCTTTTTAGATTCAAATTCAAATATGAGTTTGTAAAGGGTGTCCTGAATGTCCTCCCTAGTCTGTTGAGTCAAAATCCCTCTTTGAGTCCTATGTAAGAAGAAGCACATGAGCTAACCACGGTGATTCCCCCTACTCAAATCTTAGCTATTTCTCTCCCCGAAATATATGTTATGAACTGGACCTTAATTGCCACTAATTTCTTGAGTACTGGCGGGTCAAACATCCTGTTTGGAGGGGCCGGAGTTGTTTGATAAGCTGGTACTTTCAGCCCATATTTGGACCCACTTTTTGCTGAAAGGGGATGATTTTGTTCAGTATAGAAATCTGGTTCCTCCCTCAACTTCACAATGAGGTTATTCATGCTCATCATGACCCCCCAGCGGTGGGACATCCAGGTAGTAAAAGTGCCTCAATCTGGTGAAGTAGTCCCAAAAAAGCCTGGTATCTCTAAGGATATACCAGTTTGGATCACCAATTGCATGACGTGCGCTTGAGCCAAGTCTGATAGTTCAGTTAGAAATGGCCTCCTCTATCCCCTGCAGAAAGCAGAAGGCCAGTGGACCTTGGTATCCATTGACATCATTTTTGAGCTCCTCAGATACAATCAGGTTCAACGCAATTATGGTGGTCAGGACTGCTTTACTAAGATTTTCATCTTTATCCCCTGTCTGTCAGCAATCACCTCTGAGGTCATAGCCAGGCTCTTCGTTCATCATGTTTTTTCCACGTTTTACCTATCTCAGGAGTTAGTGAGTTATGGGGCCCAGCATATTGTTTATTTTTACTGCGCTTCTGGTCATCCTGAATATTAAGCCATGCTTCTCCACCGCGCACCACCCCCAGTCTTATGGTCAGACAGAGAAGGTTAACCATATCCTCAAGAATTATCTTCTCTGATACGCCTCAACCACTCATACCTGTGCTGCTGTCCTTCCCATGGTGAAGTTTAAATAAAATAATGACACCCAATTGTCAACTAGCTTTTCCCTCTATGAAGCCACCCTGGGTTATAACCTTCATTTATCATTGGCCCCAACCTTTTCCCATAAGTACCTGCTGCCAACGAACATATGCACAGATCCAGGGTAAATAATCCCTGGTTTGGGAACACTTGACCAAGGCAATTAGTGATTTCAAGCAGTTTGTGGATTGTAAATAATACCTTCCCAAGAGATCAAAGTGGGTTCCTTTATAAAGCTGGATAAACTGCACTTGCATATCAATGTACCCTCCCACAAGTTTGATAGCAAACACTCTGGACCTCATGTAGTGGAGAAAGATTTAGGAAACTTAAATTTCTGGTTAAACCCTCCAGCTCATTGAAGCAGTATCCCATATTCCACGCTTCTCAATTATTCATCATTAATGGGAAAGAACCTGCTGTTACAGAGCTAATCCCTGTAGAAGATTCACAAGAGTCCATAGTAGACGAAAATTTGACATCATAGAAATCTTGCCATTTGGTGCAGTACTTGGTTGCCTGGAAGGGATTCCCTTCCTACGAGAACATATGGGTTATTGTCCACAATTGTGCCCATTGTCATAATTTGGGGGAGGACTTCTTCACATCACACCCCAAAGATCCTCGCCCTCCTCATAAGGTTGCCACCCTCCTGGCCATCAAGTTGTGGAAGCTTTTAAAAAATATTTGTAAAAATTTACTCTGGTGGTTGTTATTGGCAAGCAACCTAGTAACCTTTTTACTGCACAGGTTTGGTTTCCTCATGCACTTAGTCACATTTTATAGAATGAATTATTAATTGATATTAGTATGGAGACTATTATCTGTAGTTGAGTATGAATTATATTTTGGCAATGCTCAGCCAGTATTCCCAATTAAATATGCATGATGTCATACTTGTAGGTATTTGTTCCCTTGCTCTTGTCCACCCAATCTTTGCTGAGATACCCCGGTGATAGTCTCTTCAGCCCAACACACAGTTGGCAGCTATCCCTGGTTATGGCTCCTTCTTCTCTAGATCCCCACTTGGATCTTTACTCTTCTCTCTGATAGTCTTCCAATTATTGCCCTCTGCAATAATATCCTTGAGACAGAACAACACAATAGAAGCTGATAATAGATTAACTATATACAGAATAAATAATATTACTAGTTGCTGTAAACACTGGTTTTTTACTGTTTGACTGTTTTTATTATAGTAAATACTAGGGAATATATAGTGGGGAATTCGGCTGTCTAACCTTACGTTGACACCTCTTTGATGAAACGGCAGCCATTGCTATTGGTTAACCCATCCTCATCTCACCAGCGATGGTCTTCCTCATCCTGGCTAGGATTCTGTCATTGGACATCCTCAAGACCTAAAATGGAATTAGCAAGAAAACATGTCCCTAACGTTTTCCTCTCAATATAAGCAAACCAACCATTTTTGGCTAGCGACCTGCTTAGGTAATGGGACTTATTACCCATTAAGGCAGGTTACTCACCAACTGATCAGTTTACTAGTTGCAGGCAGCATCACTCGCCTCACAACTTGCTATTCATTCCCAATCAGTTGATGATGAAACCTGACCAATCTCAATCAGTACACCTGATAGTTAATCACTATCAGATGCCCCTATTTCATTGGCAATTCTGCCCAATGAGATTTTAAGAATTTTTCCAGATTGATACCCAATGGATATGACCAGGCAAATATCCCAAAATCCCCCATATGTAGTTACTCCAAAACTCGGACCCACCAATTTCTGATTCATTTTGCCTTAGGGAATTTTCCCTAGCGAAACCAGGTAATCTAGCAGGTTGGGAATATGGGCAAAAATCCCAACACTCCCCCTCTTGCCTAGATTTCCAGCAAGAAAAGGACTGGGCATGAAAACACCACTTTGGACACTTAATCAAATACTTCATTGGTTTAAGTGGAGTATACTAGTCAATACTCAACGCTGCTTGGGACAGCCTTTGGCATATGGCGTTCTTACTCTTCCTCCTCAATACCACCTTCTCAGAGCGCGGTCCCAACAATCTACTGTTGTGCTGGGCTGATTAATTTACTCATGACAATATTAGTCCTAGGATCCAGTTTTCCCCCATCAGGGTATATGACCTGCTGTCATATTCAGGATTCTTGGTCTGGCGACCTTGATTTCCTAAGTTTTCTCCTCATCCTAAACAGGAGACACTTGCCATCAATGTTCATTTCCCGGCTCAATTAAGAATACTTATTTATGTTCGCCCTTGTTATTTCTTATATAACCTCCTGGCTCAAGTCATTCCTGATTCTTCCCTTAGAGTTTATCCCCTAATTTTGGGATTAATTTCTCCGAAATTGGAGCTTAATGAATTGTAGAGTGCCTAATGTCAACTTCCCTATAAGTCTAACATCCCCCTCTCATCCAGCTCATATGTTGAATTCCAAATCGCGATACCAGCAGCTTCTGAATAGTTTGTCTGATTCAAACCTCCATCTCTTCCAGCAGATGAGTCTGGATGCTTGGCGGAACCTTTTTTATGGTACTTCCAGGACTCATAAGCCTAGTCTGGCGCCAGCAGCTAGTCCTTCTGTCGAATTACCTTAGAATGGGAACTAATCCCTCCAAAACCAGGCTGGCTATAGTTTTGAAAAACTCTTGGCCAATCTTTCCTCTGCTGTCAATTCCAGAGTTAGACTTCATAACTCTCCTGGATTCAACTCCTTTCGCTGATGCTCTGACCATAATTATAGATGCTCCAGAGATTATGCTGGTTGCTCTTGATTGTTTTTTTCTTTCCAGGTCTGACCTGCTCCCAGAGTTCCTCTTTTGACTTAGACAATATACAAACCCACTGTTCTGGTCTCCAGCTCACCATTGGTAACATTATTCACTTTGAGCTCCCCTACGCTGAACTTCAGGCCCAAGTCACTGAGGCTTTGACTCTAGCACTGAATCCCTCTGATCTTGATAACATCCTTGATTGAAATACCACCACTTATGCTCTTTGCTTTTCTGGCCAAGTTCTTCAAAGTTGGTCCACAAAGCTTCCAGCCTCATCTGGGTTCCACCATTCATTCATCTTTAGCTATTGAGAAGCCTGTAGTCATTGCTTGCAGAATGTGATTTGCTCCCTGCATGACTATCTCTTCTCCAGCCCTTCCCATTGGTATCTTCCATTGATGGCGTTGATAGGGGGCATGATTTGGCAACCCCCATCAAGCATCCCTTCTTTGTTGCCTGCCCACATGTCCAGTGTCCTTGATGAAGCCCATCGTCAGGCGCTCATGACTAATCTTCTGGCTCTGGTACCATATCAGGATTACTTGGGGTTGTTTTCTGATTGCCTCTTCTTATACTGTTGCTTTCCTCCCCACTCCAGGGTTTCGCAATTGGCTTCATCTGATATCTCAATTTCCCTTCCCCTAGTCGCTTTCTCGTAGGGTCTGCGTCTGCTCAAAGAACATGGTTTTGTGTAGGTCTAGCCCTCACTATCATCCAATCTTATATCAATTTCGATGGGCTGTTCATTCCTACCGAGATCCATCCTCCCTCCCCCAAGAGGCGACATAGGTGGAATCATCCCTGTACCAAGGACAATTAATAAAAATAAAAATTATAAAATTATATTGTTTTTTCTCTATGCTTTTTATAGTCTTTTTCCCCAATATTTTTTATCAATCTTTTATCTTTATTCTTTTTTTTCCTATGGGACTTGACCTTTTTCAGTTCAGCGGTCCATATTTTTTCCTCCAAACTGGGTCCTGGGTACTTAAACCTGCCAGTTTTCTATGGTTCAGAGGTCCTTTTTTCGGACTTAACCATCTAGATTGGTTCAGAGGTCCCTTTTCTCGGACTTGACCTAATCATCAGGTTTTGACCAACTTAATGGTCCATTAGTCCTTTGGGAACTCTTTTTTTATTGATCCAACGCTTTAGATACTTAGCGTGGACTCAATTCACAACTCTTCCATCCAAGAAATTCGTGGTGGAATAAGCATCAGTCACCATCTTGGCGATCACTTCAAACAGACCCAACCACAACGCATCTAATTTGTTTCTTTGTCCAAAACTATGCATATCGCAATAGGCAACTATCTATCCTATTAGATATTCATCTAAGGCCAGTCAGTTCTTATTGTCCATCAATTTTGCTCATATCCTTTTCTTCAAGGTTGTATCAAATTCTTGCAATTGCATATTGATCAGGATACTCATCAGTTGGTTCAGGTATTTCTTGTTACTCATCCCTGATGTAGGTTCCACCACCAAATATAAAATTGGCGGCAACGCGGCCTTTCTCCCATATAACAATTCAAACAGCATCTTTCCTGTCGCCATATGATGACTAATATTGTAGGTGAAAATCACTGAACTCAGGTACATTCCCCATGCAAAAGTTCTCCCTGCGACTAGCTTCCTCAGCGTCATGGCCAGCATTCCATTCACCCATTCTACCAGTCCATTTGTCTCTGGCCAGTAACATACTGACATGACTCCTCAGATCACCATTATCTCATTTAATCTTGGGATCACATGAGATGTGAAGTTGGTCCCATTGTTGCTAAGCAGGACCTGCGGACATCCATGCTGGTATACTACTTGATCCAGGATGAACCTCACAGTACTGGTAGCATCTACTCTCATTAGGGCCTTCATCTCGACCCATCTTGTCAGATTGTCAATAGCAACTATAATGTACTTGGCTCCCCCATTGCTCATCATCAGCGGTCTCATCATGTCAATGGACACCATGTGCCAGGAAAATCCAGGGCATACCAGTCAGTATCCTGCTGTATTTTTATGTGGTTTGTGCAGCTGGCACTCCACACAACAAGCTAGATAATCTGCAACATCGTAGTTGATCAATTCCCGGTAATAGTACTGGCAAATATGGTCAGTTGTTTTCCTCAGGACTCCATGTCCAACAACCTTGTGAGCTGCTTGAACTATCGCTGCTCTTTCTGATGTTTTTAGGAATAATAACTGCTTCCTGTTGATTGTCTTAAACACTTGTCCATCCATGGTCTCAGTGTTTTTCATCACTTTCTGAAGCGCACCTTGGATTTCTTAGGGCTCATTCCCACTTTCTCCATTGACCATTCTCTGGAATAGCTCATCCGCCTACGGGTATACCATCTGGACCATTGGTAACCACAATAAGCCATCCGCGTTCTGGTGAGAAGCCCCCGCTCAGTGGACAATCTCATAATCATAAGCCTGGAGCTTAAGTGTTCATCAGGCCAGTTGTCCTTCTGGCTCTCTCAAATTGTGCAGCCAATACAGAGAAGAGTGGTCTGTTACCATTTTAAAGTCCATTAAATGGATGTACACCTGAAACTGCTTACAGGCGTAAATGACTGCAAGGCATTCACGCTCAATCACAGTATAGTTCCTCTCAGCAGCTGAGAGTGTCCAGCTCACATATGCCACCGGATGTTTTTCCATAAGTTCATCTACTTAACTCAGTATGGCATCGATCACCATCAACAAAGCATCAGTTTGAATAATAAACTCCCAATCAAACTTTGGATATTTCATAATTGTAAAATCTACCAAATACCAGCATAGCTCATCGAAGGAGTCATGGGCCTCTTCATCCACATTAATCCTTTTTTTGGATCCTTTAATAAATGGAATAATCGCTTGGCTATTTGGGCAAAGTCCTGAATAAATCTTCTGTAGATCTGACCATCCCAAGGAACACTTGGATGTCTCAGACACTCTTTAGTACAGCCATACATTCTATAGCTGCTATTTTCTGGGTTTGCGGCTGCAATCCACTGTAGTTGATTATGGATCCCAGGTATAACAACTCTTTCTTAAAGAAGTGGCACTTCCTTGGCTTGATCTTCAGATTATCCGTGGACAGTCGCTTAAATACTTCTTCCAAGTAGTGTAGGTGATCAGTAAACATCTTACTGAACAGTTTATATCATACAAGTACACCAGGACGCATGACAACTTCAAGTCATTCAATATAGCGTCCATGGCCTTTTGGAACGTTGCAGGTGCATTGCATAGACCTTGGGGCATCCTCATCAGTTGGTATAGGTCCTGCGCGGTAATAATCGCGCATCTTTCCTAGTCTTCCTTTGGCAAGTCGATCTGCCTCTATCCTGAGATCAGATCCATCATGTAGAAATACTTCACTTCTCCTAAACGATCTAGCACATTGTCAATCCTCAGTAGAGGATATAAATCCTTCTTTGTAATTTTATTCAGCCTTCAGTAGTCAATCACCACCCAGTTGGATCCATCCTTCTTCTTCTTCATGATCAGAATTGGACTCACCCAGGGACTTGACAATGGAACTAGAAGCCCATGCTTCACTAGTTTGCTAATTTCATCCTCCACTACTGCTTTTTCGGCTTTTGATCATTGGATCAGTCTCATTATGATTGGCAAATTTTCCCTGGTTTTGACCTTGTGGATCATGTCTCATGCGCATCCCAAATCGTGGTCATCCTGAGCAAACACTTTTCCGATACTTTTTAAATAGTTTGAGCACCTCCTCTTGCTGGCCTTCCAACAGATCAGCGAGCTGATCTCAATCAACCAATAGATTGATACTTTTGGCTACCGCGGCCAGTAATCCCATTTTGTTGAGTGTCCCAAAATCATGGAATCTTCTCTATTTGGCTGTCAGGATCAGATGAACAAATGTGATGATCTGATTCCTCTTGATCTTCATTGGTTTTTCACTCAAATTTGCCTGGAGAACTTGAATTTCTCCATGGCCTGGCATTATTATCCCAGGAGCCACCCATGGCTCCACTCTGGACTTCTTCCAGTGACTTCTGACCTCCCCATACAACAGCACAGGAATCTCCAATGTCAACCCCATGTTGACTATCATCTGTAATCCTGGCAGTATGGTCCTCTCATTCTTGATCCTCAGTAGAATTCCCTGGTTCTCTAGGATTTCCACCAACATTTTGCATCTCTTTCTACCAACTACTTGGTACTTAATTGGAATAATGCTGTCATTGTATATTAGATTGATGAAGTTGTTTCTCTGATTTAGCGGAGCTTCACCATACTTCTGATATACTAATGGTAACGTCTGACCTAAGATGGTCAACGTATTATCCTCAAAATTATATTTTACTCTGTATTTCTGTAGAAATTCTGTTCCAATTGAAATGTCATAGTTTTGGTTTGCCAAAACTATTTCTGGCGCAGATACCACCTACTACCTGACTTGTAGTGGCAGTTCACTATATGCTCCACAGGAGACAGTGGTATTTGGCCCAGATGTCCCATATTCTTTCTTGTGTTCCAAGTCCGGAGAGATCTTCATCCTCTCTACCAGCTTGGTTGAGACAATATTGATGGGCACTCTGCTGTTGACAATAACCCTCACCCTCACTCGATTCACTTGTATGTCTATATATGTACACTCAGAGTATTGTAATATAGTGTTTACTGAGTGAATAGCGGCGTTATTAGCTGAATCTAGGGTGTGAACAATTTGTGCCAATAAATTTAGGAAATGATTCCTCTATCACACTGAGGGGGATCAACAGATTAGCCTCATCTAAATGGCCATCAGATAATTCTTCAGGATTCTCAGCAGTTCAATTCTTGTCTGCCTGTTGTCAGGTGTATGGCTGGGCAACTTCCTTTATTATCTCAGGGTCAATTCTCTTCGCCCCAGCTCTGGTCACAGCATTTACATCCATATTGACCACTTGATACAGCTTATCCTGCTCGTTGTCTACAAATAGATCACTGATATCAATTTCTACATTCATAATGTCAGGAGGAACAGGCTTCTCTGCAGCTCTAGACTGTTCCCCATCTAGACTGCGGGCCCTTTTCCTGAATACTTAGTAACTGCTGCCTCTTTGGCCTGGACCACATTAACTTGATCCTTCAGCTTCTTACAGTGCACGGCGAAATGTCCTTTCCTGCCACACTGATAGCAGACCTTTTCTTTCTTGTTTAACCATCTGAATTCTTTGGGATTATTCCCCAGCACGGTTTGATTGGTCGTCTCTTTAGCTCCTTTGTTCCCTTTGTGGGATTCAGATTTCATATTGAATTGGATTTGAAGCTTATATTTGGGGCATCAAATGTCACTCCCAAAATCTTCAAGTTATCTACCATTTGTGAGGTAGTTATTTCTGTTGTGAACATGGAAGACATCATGCGATGCAAATCATAATAGGTCTGAAGGGCCACTTTCAAGGCGATTCTAGCATCAAATCTGTCCAATACTTTCGCTCCCGCCAGGATCTGTGACTCCTGGCAAAATTGATCCGCGAAGCTAGCTAGAGAGTCATTTTTATGGAACTGGATTCCATAAATTCCTGCTTGTATTTTGACATGCAGTCAGACTCCCAAACTCTTTCATGATGGCCGCCTTTGCCTCAGCATATGACCAGCTGTCCTCCTCCAGGTGAGGTAACACTAAGTTTTGACAGTCATTGTCTAGGCACTTCATGATCATCGGTGCCTTTTGACAATCCACTTAGCCATTCATGGTCATGTCAAACAGTTGGAAAAATGCTGAGGCGTTATCCCTATGGACCATTGGCAATTTTGGCGTTGCCCTAAAGTCCTCCGAGTCATTTTGGGCTGATTCTCTCAGTTCAGATACTCAGCTAACTTGCGGAGTGACTTTGGGCGTCATCTCCAAAATGGCAGCAAAAGCAGGCAGCATGTTCCTTGGGGTATTTGACTTCCCAAGTATTGTGCAAGGACTTCTTTCCTTGGGATCTCTTGCCATATCAGGCTCACAAGTACATCTGTGATCTTTAAGTTCCTCCACTGATTTGATTAATCTCTTGGTATCCACACCAAATTTTCTTAAAAAACGTGATCTGCTTCTCGCTCTGTTTTCAGGTATAAGACCTCTCAAAAGAATTCCCCTTCTTTCTTCTTCAACGAAGTTACTTTCCCAAGTAACTCGTTCCCAAAGCTTTCTACATTCTCTATTCCTTCTTCCACCTTGGAGACTCATTCTTGTAAAGCTGCAAATTCCCAATGGTCTACTGAGTTTAAGGCATTCTGATTTACAGTGGCTAACTCAGTCCACAGTTTGCATAGCTCATCTTTGTATGACATTCTTATAGACGCTTCACTCAACTACCCCTGTAGTGAGCACCCACTTGTAAAAATTTACTTTGGTTGTAGTTATTGGCAAGCAACCTATTAACATTTTACTGCACAGGTTCAGTTTTCTTGTGCACTTTGTCGCGTTGTATAGAATTAATTATTAATTGATAATAGTATGGAGACTATTATCTGTAGTTGAGTATGAATTATATTTTGGCAATGCTCAGCCAGTATTCCCAATTAAATATGCATGATGTCATACTTGTAGGGATATTTTCCCTTGCTCTTGTCCACCCAATCTTTGCTGAGATACCCCGGTGATAGTCTCATCAGCCCAACACACAGTTGGCAGCTATCCCTGATTATGGCTCCTTCTTCTCTAGATCCCCACTTGGATCTTTACTCTTCTCTCTGATAGTCTTCCAATTATTGCCCACAGCAATAATATCCTTGGACAGAACAGCACAATGGAATCTGATGATAGTTTAACTATATACCAAATTGATAACTTAGAACTTAATAACTCTTATTATCTAACTCTATCTAATACTATTTTACTAAATGCTGTTTTTAAATATAGTGAACCCTAGGGAATATATATAGTGGGGAATTCAGCTGTCTAACCCTCAGTTGACACATCTTCAATGAAATGGCAGCCATTGCCATTGAATCACCCATCCTCATCTCAGCAGTGATGGTCTTCCCCATCCTGGCTAGGATTCTATCATTGGACATCCTCAAGACCTAAAATGGAATTAGTCAGAAAACATGTCCCTAACGTTTTCCTCTCAATCTAAGCAAACCGACCATTTTTGGCTAGCGACCTTTTTGGTAATATGACTTATTACCCATTAAGGCAGGTCACTCACCAACTAATTGATTCGCTAGTTGCAGGTGGCATCACTCGCCTTGCAACTTGCTATTCATTCCCAATCAATCGGTGATGAAACCTGACTGATCCCAATTGGTACACCTGATAGTTAATCACTATCAGATGCCCTATTTCGTCGTCAACTCCACCCAATGAGATCTTAAGTATTTGATCAGATTGATCCCCAACGGACATGACCAGGCAAATATCCCAAAATCCCCTAAATGTAGTTACTCCAAAACTTGGGCCCACCAATTTCTGATTCACTTCGCCTTAGGGAATTTTCCCCTAGCGATACCAGGTAATCTAGCAGGTTGGGAATATGGGCAAAAATCCCAACACTTTCCCTCACCCAGGTTACTGGTGGTGGTGCTCCCACTGTCAAAAGAAGGAATCATAGTGTAAGTCCTTGGAGAACTTATTGCACCTTAACTGGGAGGAGCATCCTTTCAGGACCAAGAAGGCTACTTCCCCCTCATCACCCATGGTGATCTAGCTCACATGGTAAATGATAGGTGGGTGACAGCCTACCCCCTTAAGTTTGTCCCATTACTTCCTATTCTCACCACCATTAAATTGGTGAAGATGATCAAGGGGGTGTCAGGAGGTATTGGTGGCCAGAATCCATTGTCAGTAGAAAGTTTGCAGCCTCCCACCCTGCCAGAAGGCACTCTCCCTAGTTTGTTTTTTGTTCTTAGCAGCAAGTTGTACTAAAGAAAGTTGAGTCATTTTAAAAATCTTGATTCAAAAATCACCCATCTGATTTCCTCCATTCAGCCAGTGAAGGTGAGCCCAACCCCAATAGGATTAAGCATGCCAAACCTATTCAGTTTGGAAATGGGACTGCCCATCAGGGGTAATTGCAAGCTTCTGTAGCCACAAGCTAATGGTGGGTCACTAAAGACAAAATTTGAAATGGGACCACTCCTATTTACCCTGGTCATGATTGCAACATGCTGGCCGTTGAAAAAATTGTTGCTGGTTCAACAGATGATAACGTTGTTAAAAATTTTCAAAAAGTTTAGTACCAATCTGGCTAGTCAGGTCAGGTCCAAATTGGTAATAAAAGCGCTTTAGTGTGCCAATCTGCAGGAATAAAGCGTGATAATGTTCACTGAGGTTAATGCACCTCACATATTCCCCAATCATATGGCTCTTAAGACAGCAGGCTAAACAGGTCCTGCTGTCAGGATGCTCCTTTGCTTTGTTTTACAATAAACAATAACCTGCAAAAACCAAATAATTTCAGCTACAGGTTAGACATAAACTTATCAATTTTCCATTCTCCCAGTCTATGCAACAGCTGGGCCATAATGGTAATTGTGACTAAGCTGCTGCCTTCCTGTTTGAATGAGGATATTGATATGGGATCCACTTGGGCTTGTCACCCATTTTGGATTCCTGCAGCGTCACAATCTTACCCTGCTCAATGAGGTACTCTCCTCCCAGTTTTCCAAGCTCTGAATCACCTCCGTGAGTTCTGCCTCCCTATTACCAGAGATTCCTTACCCTGCATTCTGTGACTAGAGAAACTGCCTCTTGGATCTTCTGCAGCCACTATTACTACTTGGTTGTTACTTGTGGGTGTGCTGGTAACCTTTGTTAATCGTCAAACCTCAGTTATCCCCTTCCCAAATAAATGCAAAGTTCTGTGGGTGATCATACCCTTAGTATTCTGACTTGTGTTTTGGGTAAAAACACATCCAGACTGACAGGCCAGTCTTAATCATATTAGCCATTGCCATGACACTCCTTCTCAAGCTAAAAGGCTAATTGCATCCTCATTACTAGTGTCTAGTTGTCATTTAGCTAATTTTCATATACATTTAAAATAGAGCATTATTATAGTTGTTGACTGTCACTAGAAGATATTAAAGGCAAATTGATAAAGACTAAGGAAACAGAAGCTAAAGCTTATAACAGCCATGTTTACAACATATCATTGATCACAAAAATACATATTAAGCAGAGTCTTTATATCCTCTTATATTAATCAGATATCAATGCCATGTTTGAAACTCTTCTTTATAAGAAATCTATGTAATATGCTAGAGATAAAGTTACTTGTTATCTCAGTCCATCTTAAAACACATAATTAAACTTAGATTCGAAGCTATGCAAGATAAGCTTCCTTACAAGGTAAATTTTATATTGTTTTAGGTTACTTTTTGCTGTGGTAATGTCTCATGATAGTTTAAGTTAAAAAAACAACTACTGATATAGAACATAAGACACAGTTGATTCATGCTAAATTTTTTACAAAATAAATATATTTATAGATACACTAATAATAACTTGTACCTCTTATAATGCATAGAATATAAAGCTTATCACCATATATCCAAATTAAATCTACCTTGGTTTGTTTTTTAGAAAAATCTTTTACCGCTCAAAGTCACTTTTGAGCGATTTTAAATTTAAGTTTTATTTTGTCCACAGCCATCTGCCCAGAACTATTCTTTGATGTCCTTGGCTCCACTGCCTGCCACCCCAGTGTGAGGCAGTGGTGCACCCCCACCTAGCGTTTTCTGCCCCACGGCAAGTGCATTCAGATGGGCTCAAACAGCTCACCCACTGCTTCCAGCCATTTTGTCCCCCCACGGGACTTAGCGCTCCACCTGGCGTGCGTCCACCCTTCTCACCCCCATCCTCTCGCCCTCCCTTGCTCCGCCATTCGCTATTGCCTCAGAGTGGACTATGGGCGTTTGTACCCATATGCTGATAAGGCAATTATTGACCTAGCCACTGCGGCCTTTGTGCCAGCTGGCTTTATAGACTTCCACCCTTTTAAGGGCTACTTTGACGTTGGGTTCCAATCTGAGGAGGATGCTGAAGCAGCAGCACAAACTCCTCTAATTTATAAAAAAAACCCCATTCCCACAACCCATACTCGCCTCCCTTCAGACACCACGCTGGTGGTATCCTTTGCAAATCTCCCATCCCACCTTCCACCCCAGGTTTTGTATGATGAGTTGGTTGCAGGGCTTATGGCTTATGGCACTCAGCCCAACCTCATCTTTGCCATTCCATCTGGTGCGGAGCACCTTTCTGCTCCTTGTGCAACAGCCACCATCATCCCACACCACCCTACCATAGCCCAACAAGTCCCACACCGTGCTAGTGTGGCTGCAGCGCCTGATCATTTCTTTTGGTCTCAGGTTGATAATGGTAGGCAGATTTGTTCCCTCTGCTTTGGCCTCAACCATGCAAAAAAAGTGTGCCCTCAGGCCAAGTCCGCTGCTGTGGCTTCTGAGCCCCCCTCTGGAGGTTCAGTATGGGGCGCTTTGCTGCCCCTCCCACCCTCTGATCTTGTTCAGTGGGCCTGTGTAGAAAATCAGCCCCAAAACCTCCAGCCTCACTCTCCCACCTAAATCTACCCCAGCCAATCAGAGCAATGCTTGGACCACCATTGGCACCCAAGCAGCTGCCCATTTGCCCAATCCCATCCACCCAAATTTGAATGCCACTATTCCAGTGAACCAAAATCCATGGGATCTATTGGCTGAGACTGACAAATCAGGTAATGTCCTCATTAGTAAGCATACAGGTCAACCTCTCTGCCAATTCAATTATGGTTGGGCAGAATTTTTCCTTCCCAACTCTGATGAAACCCCTACCCCTTGCCATTTTGCTCCTCTGCCCAATACAGCCCCTTCCAAAGTGACCACCAGCTTGCCTTAGCTGCGGTGGCCTCTCCTCAGTGCCCAAAACTATGCACCGTGGTGGCCCAGTCAGTGGCTCAGTTCCAGCATGGCCTGCACACCCTCTTCTTCCCCCCAACTTCCCTGAATCTCCCTGCAGTGACATCTTGAAACTATTTGATGATGCTGAAGTTGCTGTTATGAATGTTGCAACACTTGCTTCATTCAACCCCTCAGCCAAAATCACCCACCACAGTATCTCCCTTTTCACCCAAATGCCTGAAGCCTGCAAAGAAGGTGAAATTCTCCTTGCAGCTTTTGTTGAATCACTTATCCATAATTATCTTGATGAGGAAGTGGAAAACTCTTACTACGCTGACCTCCACCCCCACTATGCAGATGCCCCAATGCCCTGGCTCTCTGCTCTGGTCTGGTACTATAACCAACATCCCATGATCGAGGTGGGTCTTTCTGAAAACCAACCCCCTGACCCCTCCTCACCCTCTGCCATGGTGGGTTAGTGGTTTCCACTTCCCACTTGGTTAGTAGTTTTATTTTGTCATTTTGGGTGTTGTGATTTGGCACTGTCCATCCCCTGGTCAGCGTACCTTGAATAAATTGATTTGTTTTTAGATAAGTTGTATGCTACCAAAGTAAGAATGCTTAAAACAAATGAACAGGTTTCTGATCCATTGTACTATTTCCTCAATTTTGTAATATTCTATAAAAAATTGATTTATACCATTTGTGTCTATATGAAACAACTTTACTTATGAGCTTTATAATAACGATGATCCATATATCAACTCAATTGAGGCCTATAGAATAGGACTTTGTGTAGATATTATATATAAACCTTCATTACTATTCCTTAAAACTTATACTCCCCAATTTACTTCTTGGGCTGCATACTTACAGATTAAAATTGAGCAATTAAATCAAATAAAACAAAAATAATTAATAACTATATTTAAGGCTTATTATACATGATGTCACACAGCTTTTGGATATATTGTATATTATAAATTTAGTAACTAGAATAATAAATTAACTAACTTGCAAAATGATTATGGTTGATGGCTCACGCAAATAGATGGCATTTGAATATCCATGAATTTTATATTTAACCTTTAAAATTAGTCTGCTACTACGGCAGAAAAAGTTCGTAAACCGGCAGATCCACATTTTTTGAGAAATAGGCACCGAAATGGAACAAAGGCGATCTAATCACTCTCAACGGCCCCGTTCAATTATTAATATTCAACTAGAGTTGTAAACTTCAAACAGTATGGGAGATCCTTCAGATTTTTGGTTTGATGGTGAACGTACCAAAGAGGCGATTGAACGTGCCAGATCTTTGAGGAAGGCGATCTTGATTTTTGTAGAAGGTATTTGGTTTTATTTTTTGGTGCGGGTGATGTGGCTTGAAATGCTTCTCGCGCTCGGCTCAGTTTTTGTTCTGCAAACCTTTTTACTGGCAGTACCTGACTTTTATCTTTCTTTTTTATTGGGCTATATACTTGCATTAGGTGCTTAGTTAGTAGAATTTGTTAATGCGTTTAAACAGTATTCATTTCTAAACCACAAACGTACCTTGACTCAACTATTGTTGATTAAATTTGTTTTCTTACTTTAGATTATTTTAAAAAATTAGCTTTGTAGGTATTTAAGACGCATTTTTTTTAAAATACACTTTATCGCCACTTACAAAAATGCGTATGATTTTTGTTTTATACTTTCAAGGTCAAACTGCCTGGAGTTTCTGAAGTCTATCTACTGATAAATTGAGGATAAATAGTTTTTGAAACCACCTAAAATACATGAACTATATTTTTAGAACGAGGCTCTTTGAATAAAGAATTCAAGGATAGACTTTGTGGAGATAAGGTTCCAATATTATAATTGCTTTCATTAAATGAATTTAGGTTAAAGAAGTACTCAATCTTCATTATGTTGGATTGCGTTTTCATAGAGGCACTGGCGTAGCCCAACAGTTTGAGCAGCTAGTTCCAATATCTAATTATCCAAGTCTGTTCGTGTTTTAGTAAGGTTTGTTGAGCGCATGTTCTTACGCTAAGTGATGGGAAACTTCTCCACGAAATTAATCGCTTGAAGGACGACGACGAGCAACTTGCGGCAAGGCTGGCCGGGCATCTAGAACCTAACAAAGAGAGTACCAGCCTCTCCAGTTATACTTCAGATCTTACCCTGCAGGAGAAAAAAGCAATGTAAGAACGTCCTGTGCTTTAATGACCACTAGGCTACTTGCACGTTTAGATGAAAAGAAAAAGGAGAAGGAAGAGGAGAGAAAAGCTGTACGTAGACTTGTTGGGTGAAAGCTAAAATTTAGGAAGAGAAGCTGCTTGAGAAAAGCCGACGTTTACAAGCCAAGGAGTTTACCAGCGCTAAAATAGCACTCCAAGAAAGGGACCTTAAAGAATGCTGCCGCTGAATTGGCCAAAGAAAAGAAAGAGGCAAGGGAACACCAACAACGAGTCCGGGAGCAGATTGCTCGCGATAAGGCAGAACGCATGGCCTGCAAAAAACCCAAAGAGCCGATTCAGTTATGCTCTCAACCTTCCTCAAGCAATACGCTAAGGTAAGCTTTGCTATGTAGTTGTTTTTACTCTTAGTGATGTTACCCAATGTCGATTAAATCTGCGGGTTAGCTCGGATGGTTCATCCCATCGAAAAGAGTTTGAAGGTGATGCTCCACTGTCAGTTGTTCGCGAGTATGTGGCACAAAAGATTTTGCCTTCGGGAGAAGCTTTTGATTTGATCCAAACTTTCCCACGTCGCAGGTTCACGGCTAGTGATGAACTGAAAAGCCTTCGGGACTTAAATCTTTGTCCATCAAATACACTTTTGATCCAGGTAACTCCCGCTTTTGCTAGCTTTTAAAGGGCTAGATTAAGAGTAACTCCGCTTCAACTTACGCATTGTCCGACGCTGGCGTGACTGGCACTGTGTCATCTTGGGTGAACTGGGGGTCCTCTGTCCTGAGCTCTTTGGTTTCTTCCTTCTCTCCTCAAGTAGCTGCACCCTCAACAGCTTCTACGAGGTATGTCTAAGCATTACTATGGCTTATTTCTTTAAAGTATCGTTGGGAGAAACAGAATTACCACTTTATCGGAAACTTCCAATTCTACTTCAAGCACTTCTGATCCTATGTCTTATAATGGAAATTCTACCAATCAACAATAATTTTCTATTCTTTTAAGGTAATAAAAGTTTTTTAAGCCGAGCTATTACTGTTAATACAATTATTTAAAAGCGTGCTACCAATTTGCTCTATTTGGATTCCCAACACTATTATCTTATTAAATAGCTATCGTGTTTAATTCCCTGATATAGCTTTTGTTGTTTAAAAAATTTAATTAATACATCAAGACATCAGCTTTAATCATTGCTCAATTTGACAAAATTATGAAATCCATGGAATCAAACGCAATTTTATATATTGGCTCAAAGCTTAATTGTAGTTTGTTGTGGTAGCTCTATTTTATGATTGGCAATACTTATTAAGGGTCTTAATTACTCAACCCTGCATGAAAGGGTTTGATTGAACCTGTTAAGAGAATGACCAATGAAAATATAAATGGGCTTCATTTACAAGCCTAATGAGCCCTAAATCGTTCTAAAATGATGTAGTAATTTCCCACTTGGAATATTAATTCTTTCTAATACAGACCGTCTGGTAGTGTGAGAAAGGACAAAATGATATTCCAAGAAATTCTGCAGATAATTTAGGCCTTTTAAGAAAATTTGGATAACTGGTATCACTTGGCTCATAATTCCTGGTGGTATATTTTATCGTTATGATTGGTGAAAGCTAAAATTAAGTAAACCCAGCTCACAAGTTAAGACAAAGATAAGCAATACTTCATAAATTAAACATATTAGGAGCAAATTTATACTAAGATAGTGGGAGAACTTGTGTAGATAAAGTATTTACAAATTATTGATTACAATATATGGTAAAGTTGCCTTAAAAAGTTAGCTTTAAATGGGGGTCATATACTTACACTTACTTATAGTTGAATAGAATCAGTTATCAATTTTGGTTATGAGGGCATGGATGATAAAAGAATTACTTCTGTAACAAAGTATGTCACATGAGGTTTATATATCTTGTTATTTATAAATGATGAGTACATTTTTGCACTGCACTTTTAAAAGCATATAATTTGAACAAGATTTAAGAATTTATAATTTCTTTTGTTATAATTGAGTTTATAACTAGAACCAAATTATGGCTTTTCCTATCACCATGCCATATCTATAATGACTTTTGGAGGATGCATGGACCTGGGGAGTCCAAGTTGGCTCTGGTAGCAATCTGGCTGGTTCCAATCAACCACCAAAGCAACCAAGCAACTGCTGTCACTGTGGCCCCAAAGCCCTCTAGTCAATGAGGGTGAGCCATCTTTGTGGATGCATCAAAATTGACCACAAGGTGCATCATGTTGCATATAAATACTTAAAAGATGGCAAGTTAAACCAACAGAAGGGGGGTGTTTTTATTAAAACAAGACAAGGACCTTAAACAAAATAGGCTAAAACCCTCACAAGTAAGGGCACAGGCCTCTAAATAAGGAAAGGGGTTTAGTGGTTGGCATTGCTGTTCTTGAATAATTTAGCTCTTGGGCTTCTTCTCCAGTCGCTGGTTATACCTAAGTTTTGTACTTGGGAGGAAAGGGTCAGTTTGCAAATTGTCACAAGAATTGGGGTTAAGAGGTGATGTGGCATGCCATGGCTGGCTGCTCTAATTAGCTTTCAAAAACTTTATTGTAAAATTTATAAATTGAGGCGAGCTCCATCCTTGGAGTTCTGGCATTATAATTGGCAAAGGAAGCAAAAAATAAAATTCAAATTAAGGGAAATAATGAGAGAGAAGACTCAGAATTGGGTTTAGGAAATTTAAATTCACAATCAAATTAAAGATTCAATTTATTTGAGGTATGCCGACCAGGGGATGGACAGTACCAATCACATCACTCAAAATGGCAAAACAAACTACTAACCAGGTGGGAAGCAGAAACTGCTTAACCCACATGGCAGAGGGTGAGGAGGGGTCAGGGGTTGGTTTTCAGAAAGACCCTCCTCGATCAAGGGGTGTTGGTTACAGTACCAGATCAGAGCAGAGAGCCAGGGCGTTGGGGCATCTGCATAGTGGGGGCTGAGGTCAGCGTAGTAGGAGTTTTCCACTTCTGCATCAAGATAGTGATGGGAAAGTGTTTTAACAAAAGCTGCGAGGAGAACTTCAGCTTCTTTGCGGGCTTCAGGAAGTTGGGTGAAAAGGGAGATACTATGGCAGGTGATTTTGGCTGAGGGGTTGAATGAAGCAAGCATTGCGACATTCATAACAGCGATTTCAGCATCATCAAATAGTTTTGAGATGTCACTGCAGGGAGATTCAGGGAAGTTGGGGGGGAAGAAGATGGTGGGCAGGCCATGCTGGAGCTGAGCCACTGACTGGGCCACCACGGTGCGTAGTTTTGGGCAATGAGGAGAGGCCACCGCAGCTAAGGTGAGCTGGTGGTCACTTTGGAAGGGGGCTGTATTGGGTAGAGGAGCAAAATGGCGAGGGGTAGGGGTTTCATCAGAGTTGGGAAGGAAAAATTCTGCCTGACCATAATCGCCATGGCAGAGAGGTTGACCTGTATGCTTACTAATGAGGATATTACCTGATTCATCAGTTTCAGCCAATAGATCCCATGGATTTTGGTTCACTGGAATAGTGGCGTTTAAATTTGAGTGGGTAGGATTGGGCGAATGGGCAGCTGCTTGGGTGCGAATGTTGGTCCAAGCATTGCTCTGATTGGCTGGCATAGATTTAGGTGGGAGAGTGAGGATGGAGGTTTTGGGTGGGGCTGATTTTCCATGTGGGCCCACTGAACGAGATTGGATGGTGGGAGGGGGCAGCAAAGCGCCCCATACTGAACCTCCAGAGGGGGCTCAGAAGCTGCATCAGCGGATTTGGCCTTAGGGCATGCTCTTTTTGCATGGTCAAGGCCAAAGCAGAGGGAACAAATCTGCCTACCATTATTGACCTGAGCCCAAAAGAAATGATCAGGCGCTGCAGCCACACTAGCGTGGGGTGGGATTTGTTGAACTATGATAAGGTGGTGTGGTATGATGGTGGCTGTTGCACAAGGAGCAGCAAGGCGTTCTGCACCAGATGGAATGGCAAAGATGAGGTTGGGCTGAGTGCCATAAGCCATGAGCCCCGCGACCAACTGGTCATACAAAACCTGGGGTGGAAGGTGGGATGGGAGATTTGCACAGGATACCACTAGCGTGGTGTCTGAAGGGAGGCGAGTATGGGTTGTGGGAATGGGTTTTTTTATAAATTAGAGGAGTTTGTGCTGCCGCTTCAGCATCCTCCTCAGATTGGAACCCAACGTCAAAGTAGCCCTTAAAAGGGCGGAAGTCTATAAAGCCAGCTGGCGCAAAGGCTGTAGTGGCTAGGTCAATAATTGCCTTATCAGCATATGGGAACAAACGCCCATAGTTCACTCTGAGGCAATAGCGAATAGCAGAGCGAGGGAGGGCGAGAGGATGGGGGCGAGAAGGGTGGACGCGCGCCAGGTGGAGCGCTAAGTCCCGTGGGGGGACAAAACGGTTGGAAGCAGTGGGCGGGCTGTTTGAACCCGTCCGAACGTGCTTGCCTGCAGGGCGGAAAACGCTAGGTGGGGGTGCACTGCTGCCCCACACTGGGGTGGCAGGCGGCAGAGCCAAGGACATCAAAGAATAGGTTTGGGCAGATGGCTGTGGATAAATAAACTTAAATTTAAAATCGCTCAAAAGTGACTTTGAGCGGTTAAAGAGAGTACTATCAAATTAAAGATTGTAACACAAAAACTAAAATAAAAACAGATTTAGAATTTGGAAGTGGGGGGAATTTAAAAATGGGCAGCGGTAGGGGAAACATGTTTAGTGCTTTTGCTGTTTTGGCAGTGTAATTGAGGGATTTCTCTACACAAAAACTTAATCCTTTCAACATACAAAATTCTAGGCTTTGTGAGGATTGGAAGGAGCACAAATTTAGGAGTTTCTATAATAAAAATGCTCTTTTATATATGAAAAAGAGTAATAGGTGTTGAATGGTTGACTGGATATAAATTGTTGGTAATTATAAATCAAAATATCCTAAGTATATCTGAACTTGGGGTTTGTGGCCTAGCGATTCCACTTAATGATATTCAACTATGATAACATGGGCACAGGCTTTGTTTGTTTAGTCAGATTTATAATAATAGTTGACTAAATAACCTGGGCACGTGGGCTTTGTTGGTCTATGTTGAAATTATTTTTTAATGTCTATCAAGTTTTTGATCTAATTAATTATTAATTAGTGGTATGAATCACCTTGGTATATGCTGCCAATTGCTTGAGATGAGTATCGGTTCAGCTAATTACAGATGCGTTAGAAATGTTGTCTTGAATATATTTCAAAGTTTGAGACTGACTCTGAGATGATTGGGATGTTTTGAGTTGAATGATTGTAGACCCTTAAATGAACTCGTTACTTTCTCTGGCCAAGTGCCATTGAAATTGAGGTGTCATGGGTAAGATGTGGTGAACATCTAACCCTATAAATTATCCCAAGTTATTACTAATAAAAAACAAATATTCCTACAGTTCTATGATTTAATTTATAAGCTTTTGTATTAACACTTTATTTTGTGTTACGTCGAGGATTTACTTAGGATCAGAAAGATCAGGGCAGCGTGCCATTGTCTAAGTAATGACAGGATAATACAACTTCCAGTAGAATTACCAAGAAGTTATATCTTAATTATAGTCACCGTCTGGTCTGTTGCCTTCATACAATAGACATTTGAAACTCTGTCTTACCTTATAAGAAAAACCAGTCACTCTCGTTATACCAAAAATTCAACAAGTGGTGCTCATGGCTGGGAATGCAGATGGTGACCGCGGCAAGTATGGGAGTAGTCCCAATCAATTACTTAGAACTATTACTGGACCTAATGGGAATACAGAAATGACTGTCTCAAATTAATTTGACAATGTACCTATCATTACTTACCCTGATGAGCTCATTTCACATGAAGAACTTGAACAACTTGAGCATCAGTTGTTAAGAGGATACCAGATGGGACAAGGGCCTGCGGATAACAGCAGTAATCCTTTCTATCATCAATGACAGCTAGATGTGCTGTGGATGAGATATCTAGCTCATCATCAATTGAGTGTAGCTCAAGTCAGAAATAATTTAATTGGGATAGAGAATATTGCCCAATACCTAATTAAATTTGTACATCCCACCTCTAGAAATTCTCAAATGACAATTGCTCGCCATCATGCAGCCATTTATGAGTTGGTTAACTTCTCACAAAACTCCAGCCAGGCAGCCCAAATTTTAAATGAGCGTTTAGAGGCCAACTTTGCTGAAATCTGTTCTAGCTTGGAAGCAAATTATAATATAGCTACTTAGGCTAATGGCAGAGTGGCAGAATTAGCACAAGAGCTAAATGGTAGATTACATCCTATCTTTGGCAATTTTCTAGAAGAAAGAGGAATTACTGAAACTTGGGTCAACAACATCACACAAACTTCAATTAATGCTTCAGAGTCCATGAGGATTAATCACAAAGCTCAAGAGGCACAGTTAAATACTAATGATGAAGTTTGTAATCAGTATCAATGACTGTGTGCCTAAATTTCGCAGATGAAGGATGAGCATGCTGAAAAAATCAATTAAAGCAAACACAATTCGAAGGCCAACGGGCAGAAAATGGAAAAATTCAAAATTCCATTGATTGTCTCAATTGTCAGATTAATAATATTAATGAGGAGGTAACCAATATTAATGAGTCAAATGATCTTCTGCATGGAGAAGTGAATCAGTGTAAGAAGACAATTAAGGAAAAGAACAAGTGATTTCCAATTTGCAATTGCAAACCACCACTTTGAATGAGGAAATTGTGAAGCTAAAGTTAAAGATTCAAAATCATGTTAATTGGGAGAATGAAATTAATGAGCAGATCTGAAACTTGGATGACGGGCGTTACCAATGTGCTACAAACCATTCAACTGGAAATGCTTCTGAATACTATGAAGATGAAGCTTCAGAAGTAGTCACTGAAGTAAAAGCAGTACCACGTCAGCAGATGCCTAGTAGAATAGTCGCTTTGGCTAACCCAAGTTCCTCCAGCCATGATTCAGTGCCTCAACGCCCTAGTGCATCTGGCCTGGGTCAACAAAGAAGCAATTCTGATAACTCAGGGCGGGAAAGCGATAATTACAATCCGGCAAACCTGCCTATAATTGACAAAAATGGAAGTATCACCACCTTTATCAAATGTTTTGAATTAGCTATGTATGGGGCCAGTAATTGCAATCGAGCAGCTACTATGATTAACTGCTTGGACCAGTGGACATTGAGTTAATTATGCCCCATATCAATGAAAATCCAACTTATGCTGAAGTCAAAGAGGCTGTGCTTTACAAATTCGGAGGTCCATAATGAATGTTGACAAGAAAATCTAAATTTATGAATATTCAATTTAAAAAAGATGAAGCCATTGACAATTTTGTGGATTGATCTTATTGTGAAGCGCAAGTTCTTTTAGGCGCCAAGGCCATGGTTGACTTTGACGCTAAGATTGCATTAGAACATGCAGTACAACCTTACAAAATTTATCGAATGTTTTAATGCCTGCCTTCGTACAAAATCTTACATCATCTGAACTAGTTGACTATCTTTGTAGATGTTCACAAAATTACAGTCCTCCAAATACTGGGTACAAATCAGGACCTGCCTCTGTGGGGAAACTCATTGAAGTCAATAAGAAGATTGAAATTGATTCGCCTGTGAAAACTGAACAGAACTTAGATACCAAGCCTACATGCTCAATGAATGATATTACCTGCTATAAATGTAACCGCAAAGGGCATTTCGCCTCTCGATGCCATCAACACAACATCAATGTGGTCCTTCCTGATAAAGTACAGGAGAAGGGAAAAGAGCAAGCACAATAGATGCAGAATTCTATATTGTGCTGAAAAACTAGTCCCACCTGATTGACAAGAAAACGCAGGCCATGGGGCCTTGCTTAATGATGAAACAAATTCTATTATAGTACCTAATGAATTTGCGAATTTATTGGTGGGGAAGGCTGACCATGGGATGGACACTTCCGAATATGACTCAGACGAGACAAAACTTAGTACCAGGGGAGGCACCCCAGAGAAGCGATGCTATCTCTTGTTGCCAGCGGGAATGCCATCTATGGGAAGGGGAGGGAACGTGTGTAGGGGGCGTACCCACTATTGAGCTCGTGTGGAGGAAGGGGTCTGATTTGATGAACCAGACTGGGAACCAGGAGGAGACCAGCTGTCGGCGACGTGGTGGGAGAAATCCAAACATCCACGCTTGATAGTGATCCACCAAATGAGACCAGAATCTGTGGACAGCTTCAGGGAGGGTGGGGATGGATCCGGCGATGGCATCCAAGACAATCGTGTGGATAGTCCTCATGGCGATTGCAACCACCAGAGCACGAAGGGAGGGTGGGAGGGGGAGGCCATTGATGAAGCAAACATATCTCTTGACAGACTGAAGGGATGTGTTTGATCCTGGCCTAGCAGACGTTGGACTTCGCGCCATATTACTTTAGAGGTGGGGCACTTCTCCAGGCGGTGAAACAGCGTTCCATACTGGCCACACACGACACAGGATGAGTGTAAAGCATTAGAGCGCTCAGCTGTACGATACACCCGCCTCAGGCAGCGCCACACATAGGAGCGGACTTGAGGCTGCAACAGAGGATGGTGTGCGTATTTCCAGATAGTCTTTTGGGTCTCAGTGGAATAAGGGATGTCCATCATGTCCAGGTAGTCCACCCTGGATAGGACTTGGGGTCGAATGGGGATCATGCCATCATGGATGGGTAGCCCCTGTACCTCTTGTGTGAACTGAGGAGAGGGGCGGCCTCTTCAGGTTGTATGTCCACTAATACGAATTCTCCACTCTGCGCTTCGCATGGAGAGTAGGATTCGTTTGTAGTGGGTTTTGGTCCCGTGAGGACCTGTGGCTGATGTGTGTGATGCGAGGTATTTCATCAGGGAGTGGGGGTTTGATGGATTGTTGAGGCCCAAGGCTCGGGAGAAGTTGGAGCGGGCCGCGTGGGACCAGTGTTGGGATGGGAGTGTAGGAGCAGTGACAGCTGCAATCCAGGTGCCCAGGATCTTGGCAGCATGGGCTTTGAAGTCAAGTAGGCCCATGCCACCTTGATGATGAGGGCCAAACATGACCTCTAGCCGTACTGGTGGAGGGCGGCCTGACCAAAGCCAACCTTGTAGCAAAGCATACAGGGTTTGAAGAAGCTTGAGGAGAAGGGGATGGCGTGGGCTCCGAACCAGACTTTGGATAGGAGCATAGAGTTGCAAGAACAACCCTGCCAGTGAGGGTAGTAGGGTGGGCTCTGAGAGAGGCGATCCGCTTCGTCACGTTGTCCAGTATATGGCACTCCATTACTGCTGATGCGTATCCACCTGCCTCCAACCACACGCCCAGATGGCGTACCAGTCCTATGGTAGGTCGTGGCACAAAGGGGAGCACCAGTGGAGCGGTGTATTTTGAGTTAGTAAGGCGTGGACGTGGGTGAGCAGATGGGCCAGGTAGGGAACTACTTGCTGGGGCCCAGCAGTTCTGAAACCGACCAAGGAGGATGATTTCGGTTTTGGAGGCGTTCAGTGCCACGTTGCTTACCCGGGAATATTCCTGGATGAGGGCTTCAAGCGCGCGTGCATCTTTGTTATTAGACACCCCCACCACGTAATCATCTGCAAATGCCATCATCTTGACTGGGGTTTGGCCTGGCACATGGACCCCAGTGAGTTGGGCATTCACATTTCGCAGTAGTGGGTCAAGGCTGAAGTTGTATAAGAGTGGGCTCAGGGGGTCCCCTTGTCGCAGGCCCCTTTGAGGACGGACTACTTCCATTAGGAAACCTGGGCCGTACACTGACATTGTTGCAGATTCTGTGAGCAGCATCACCCAGTTAATGAAGCGGGGAGGTAGGCAGAATTGTTGTAGGCAGGCCCTAAGGTATCCCCAGTTTACTCTATCATAGGCCTTTTGTTGGTCCAAGAATACAAGTGCCTCAGAGGTTGTGGACTGACACATATTAGCCACAGAGTGCACGTTATCCCAAATCGACCTTCTGGGGATGAAACCAAATTGTTCTGGAGAGATGGTGGCAGATGCTACAGTCCCTAAACGGTTAGCCATGATTTTTGTTAAAATTTTGGTGTCTGTGTTTGTTAGAGAAATTGGGCGCCAGTTGGCTAAGTCTAGCCTATCCCCTTTCTTGAAGAGTGTGACTGTAAAGGCCTCATGTCCTCCTGGTAGGAGGCGCATTTCCAACAGGCTTTGGTTGAGTGAGGCTAGCAGCAATGGGGATATATATTTTAAAATATTTTTTGTAGAACTCATATGAAATGCCATCTGGGCCTGGGCATTTTTGGTTTGGCCACCGCGAATGGTAGTCCATAATTCGTTCAGAGTAATTAGATTCATTATTTCTGGGTATCAGAAAATGGTGCGGATATGAGCTCTGTCAAGAAATTCTGCCATTTCGGCTGGCTGAATTGGTTTGGCTTGGTATAACTCGGAGTAATATCTTTACATTTCGATTGCCACTTTGGCTGGTGTGTCCACAATAGAATTATCTGATCTTCACACCTGTATGCAGGCCATGCTCTAGCGTGGTGCAAATTTTTTTTGAAGAAGTATGCGGTGCACTTGTCGCCTTTAGTGATGCGTGTGGCCCTATATTGGACACAAACCCAATGTTTGTGTTGCCTTTCAAGTGCGTTGAGGTGGGCTGCTGCCTCCGCCCACTTCTGGCCCCATGCAGGGCTATATCCTGAGGCTGGAATGTTGGACTCCAAGTGGGCCAATTCCTTCCAGCGCATGCGATATAACCGCTGATGTGGCTTGTGAGCGTCTGGATGAGAGATGGCGATAGTGGCGGATGGTGTCTTCTTTAAAAGTTTCCCATGTGGAAATGGGGTCCGCGCAAAATGGTGCAACAAACGACTTTGCCAAAGTTGCCTCTTCCACCCACGTGGAAAATCCTGGCAACGCGAGCTCTGGGGAGCGGATTTTGTACCAATGTGGGGCCTTTGCAACTGTGACGGGTAAGTGGTATGTTATTGAGACCAGTGGGTGGTCGGAGAATTCCATTTTCGTTATTTTAAAGTGGGAGATGTGGGGTTGGAATTTCGCTGGCGCTAGAATAAGGTCGATGCGGGTCATGGACCTTAATTAGCCATTGTGGACGTGGGGACACATCATGTTTTCGAGCAGTGGGGCATGTCATGGCAGCGCATCCATTAACCCAAGGGTGGCTTTTAGAACGCGTAGTTCTATGTGACCCTGTGGGCATGGGGTGAGGGCGGCCACCGGTCCATTGGTGAGGTTAGCCAACAGTTCATGTCGCCAATTAGGAAAGAATCGGGGGGTAATGGGAGGGATTTGACTGACAAGAAAAATTCCAGATGCTCTTGTGCACCGTTTGGGGTGTAAATGTTGACAATTGTGTGTGCAACATCGGCCCATGAGAAGGTGACAATGAGCACTCGGTCATTTAGGAATGTTTCTGAAGATGTAAATTTGAAAAAATTGTTTTTCCAAATTAGCACCCCACAGTGCTTTGACCAAAAGGATAGGGATGGTAGGAGCATTGTTTTCCAGGCTTCCTTGGAACCTCGTGGACAGTGGGTTTCCTGGATGGCCAGGATATCCACGGGTAAATTGTTTTGTATAAAACTCAGTTTCCTAGCCCAGGATGGGGAGGCCTTGAGTCCGGCGATATTCAGCATCCCTAGAGTTAAGGTTTCCCCATCGCACCTTAGGTGTGAGGGGGTGGACCCCCTGGCCCACCAGCCTCTTCCAAGTCCCCACGGGCTTTCACAGCAGCGCGGGTATTAGCAGCAATGCTATTGGGGTTTTTGTTAATTTTTGCAGAAAGAGTCACATTGGCTTTGGCCTTCACTTTTTGTTTTCCTGATGTCGGACGAATTTTTTGCGGTGTGGATAAGTTTGGTGCACCGTCGAGTGGGGCAAAAATTTTTTTTTTTTGGTTGGGATAGGTCCCAAGTCAGTTTCAACTGGGGCTTGGGTGCAGCAATTGGGTGAGATCAAATTTCCCATCAGATCCTCAGATTGAGTGGCCTGTTTAGCATGGGCTCCCAATCTGATTGGGTGATGGATTCCCAAGTTGCTTCCACCGCGAAGGTCTCCATGTCCTCCTAACGTTGTGAGTATGGGATGGTGGTAGTGACCTTGGCCGCTTCCTTGGCCGCGGTCTTATGGGCCTGCTTGGCCTTCTTCTGCTCCTGTGGGGAGATGGGCTTTACCAATAGGTAGCAGCCTTGTGCTCCCCACGGGAAAGCCTCCTTGGTGCTTTCAGTTGGTTTGTAGTGCGCCTCTCCACTGGCCATGGCCACCGAGGGGTGCTCTTGGAATGTAACGCCCTCTTTAATGGGTCACGCGTGTGCCTTATGGCTGAACGCGTCACAGTGGGTGCAAATGGGGGGTGCGCTGTCCACAGTTACCCGGAATGGGTGGGTGGTGTGCCATGTGATGTCAATAAAGGTGGAGTGTGGGATCTGGGTTAGGTCCTTCATGATCTCCTCAGTTGGGGTCAGAACTGCGATGGCTTTGCTGGTGCACAGGTGTGGCATCAGCGTGAAACATTGCATTTTGAAAGATTGTATTTCGCCATATATGGTGAGACCATCTTTCAGGTGTTGCTCCAAAATGTCACATTTTACCGTAGTAGGCAAAAAGTCAAACGTGATGAAAATTTGGTTTGATTTTGTCCATCTGGTGCATTTAGTTTCGATGACCCATTGCCCTTTGGGGAGGTCAACCACTATACGAACTGCTGCAGCCTCGTCTACTGCTATTTTGCTTTCGAAACCTAGGTCCAGCCAACCGCACAACATGGAGTGAGGTGCAACGTACACTGCAGTCAGGAAAATTTTGTGTACATCTTCACAAAATTTTTCCCATAGGGCCATTTTTGGATGTCCAGATACACACGGACTCCAAATTCCACCGATGAAAGTGGCTGGGAATGTGGCGTGTTGATGTACTGGTTGCATCGTGCTTGCCACACAAGTATCTCCGGGGAAATTGTGACTGCCAGTTTTTTTAGATTTTTTTCTATTCCGCCGGATTCTCTGGGGCATTTTCAAACGTTAGAGGCCGCGGGCCTTCCGCCTGCTCCTCTTGCCTTGCTTGACCAACTGCTCCCAGACATGGGCGCAGACTAATCCCCTCTATGAGATTATCAAACTAGATTTAGTCTTGAATTGAATGGGTTGCAAAAGTGTTTGCAACGAGAAAGAAAAGTTTTTATTATAGTACCTAATGAAGATTCTACAAATGTACATGCGGTAACCTGATCTCAGAGTAAGGTTGTCATGCCTGAGGCCTCTGAAATAGTAGCTAAACCGTATGTACAACGGATAATTGAAAATATTCCAGCAGAAGGTCCGAATAATGCATCTGATACTCCAAGTCTGAAAGGGGTCAATATAGCAATGCCAATTGACAAATTCATCCTTGAATGTCCTAGCATTGGAAATACTCTGAAGAACACTCTTAATTCTCTAGATTCTTCACATATTTACTTAGTAAATTCTATCAATTCCTACTACTCTAAGTGCACTTATGTGTATATTCTGGTCAATAAGGTCAAAGTTGTTGCTATTGTTGATAGTGGAGCACTATAAACATTGTTTTCATGAAGTTGTTGAAGAAACTGAAAATTGCACCAGACATTGACCATCATAAGGAGTATGGAACTGCGGGCCTCAATGGCACTAATAGTGAAGGAGCTTATAGCGCCTTGCCACTGCAATTCAGAGCTTTAGTAGTAGCAGTACCTGCAATAGTGCTTCTGAACACCAATTATGACATCTTAATTGGGATGAGTTTTTTAAGGACCTATGGAATTTCATGCAATTTTAAAGAAAACGTCTTAGCAATATTAGGTCAATCACTTCAAATTTATTACTCTCATGACAATACAAAGCCTGCGAGCCATCATCAAAACTTTATTAATATATCTTATGCTGATGGAATAATACCAATAGGATATATTCAGTGAGGAAATCAAAGCCATTCTATGCCAAATGCTATAAATGAAAATCAAGGAATACCCCTACGTGTGAATAAAGATGCGAGTATAGCTCCAGGCCATCAACTAGTTATGAAGACTGGGACCACGATGGATATTCCAGAGGGACTATATGGTGAGGTTATGTCCCCATGGCATCGCTCTCATATGGAACCTTGCGTAGCACCTGGAATACTTATACCAGGGCATGGTGAAATTGATGTCCTATTAGCCAATCTAACAAAACAAACTATTAAGGTCAAGAAATATCAAGTGGTTGCATTTGTGCATCTGTTACCAAAGGATGAATTAGAATCAGCTATCAAATTTGGTGAATTATCTGAGCTAGGCTTACCAAACGAAACCCTTGGGGCACATACTATGACCCCTTGAGAATCATTTACTGGATTATCAGAATAACAGAAGGATGAAGCACTAGAGTTGTTTGAACAATATTCCAAAATTTTTGCCAAAGATGATCAAGATCTAGGTTGTGCAAAAGGAGTCCAGCATTTTGTTAACACTGGGGACCATGCAACTATTAGAATGAGGCCAATTTGGCACCCTAGGGCTAGCGACAAAATAGTTGGTGAAGAGTTAGAAAAATTGCTAAAAAGCGGAATGATAGTGCCATCAAAAAGCCCTTGGGCCAGTCCAGTTTTAATTGTAAAGAAAAAAGATGGCAGCAATCGAGTCATGATTGATTACCAACGCCTAAATGCTATCACAAAAAAGGATTCCTATCTGTTGCCTAGAATTGATGATGCTTTGGATCGTCTGGGAGGAGCGAAATACTTTACTGCCATGGACCTTATCTCCAGATATTAGCAAATTGAATTGCCTAAGGAGGAACAGGAGAAGTATGTAATGATTGCTACTCAAGGACTATTTCAACCAACGCGCATGCCACAGGGGCTGTGCAATGCGCCAGGAACTTTCAAAGAGCGATGGATACAATTTTAGGATATCTTAAATTATCCCGTGTGCTGGTTTACTTGGATGATATCAATATCTTCTCATGAACGTTTTCTGAACATTTGGAGAACCTTGAACAAGTGTTTGAACAACTATTGAAGGCTAATCTGATGATAAAACCAAGAAAATGTCAGTTCTTTAAAGAACAATTGGAATACCTTGGGTTCATCATTGATTCCAAGGGCTTGCGGCCTCAACTAAAAAGGTGGAGGCGATTAACAAGATGTAAACTCCAACGAGTATGAGGGATGATCAAGTGTTCTTAGGCATGGTAGGGTATTATTGAAGATTTGTAGAAGGGTTCATGAGGATTGCTGAGCCCTATTTCATTTGCTGCAAGGAGTAGTTTGATTTTTCTGGGCAGAAGAATGCCAACAAGCCTTTGAGGCTTTGAAAACCAGAATGAGTTCAGCGCCTATCCTTCAATATCCAGATTTCATGAGGCCTTTTATCATACAAACTGATGCCTCATTGACTGTGATTGGGAATGTGCTATCTCAGATTGGGGAGGATGAGGAGGAGCATCCGGTCACTTATTGCAGCAGAATGCTGAATAAGCATGAGCACAATTATACAGTGACTGAACGAGAGTGTTTAGTCATAACCTATGCATGTAAACAATTTCGAGTTTACATTCATGGTACCAAGTTTCAAGTAGTAACGGATCACAGCTCGTTAATATGGCTCCACAACCTCAAGGAACCTGAAGGACGCTTAGCCCACTGGGCTTAAAAATTACAAACTTATGATTATGAAATTATCCATAGAGCTGAGGCAGCCCATCAAAATGCAGACAGATTATTGAGACTTCCCATTGTAGCTGTCCTGAGCAGTTTAGCTGATGAACTCCATGAAAAGATGATTAATCAGAAATATGAGGACGAGCCAACTGAAGTGAAAAAGGCAATCAAAAAAGCATTAACCAACACTGAATATCAGAATTGAGTTTTATACAAGCTCAGGCCTGATGGACAACGTCAAATTTTCCCAAAACCTCCAACCAAAAAGAAATTGTTACACAAGCGCACAAGGCCATGGGGCACGGAGGACAAACTAAGATGCTAAAATTAATTTGGTCAAATTACTACTGGGATTCAATGCAATTTGATATCCAAGATATACTCGATAAATGTCATTCTTGTCAAATTACAAAACTTATGAAGTCAGATGTGAAGTATCATTTAATCAAACCCAACTGGGCTTGGCATACCGTATTGATAGAAGTAGTTGGCCCTTTGCCTGGAGCAGCCTAGGCAACAAATACATAATTGTTGCTATTGACCATCTTATGAAATGGGTGGAAGCAAAAGCAATCTGAGACGTCGGGGCCTTAACTACTGCCAAGCTCATTATGGATAATGTAGTTTACAAGCATGGATGCCCACAGAAGATTTTGATGGATAACAGCACAAATTTTACTGCTCAAATGATACAACGGCTAAATGAATTGATGTCTATCAAAGGAGTGCTATCAACACCATACCATCCTGAAACTAATGGCATGGTAGAGTGAGTGAATGGCACTCTAGTCAGCATTTTATGCAAAAACGCAGCCTTAGCGCCTTCACAATGGGCTACCTCTATTAGTGCTACCATGTTTGCGTACAATATTGGACATCACAGTAGTACCAGCCAATCACTGTTTTGACTTCTGTATGGTAGACAACTATCTTTGCCTCCATTATTATGTTTGGTCCTCAGTTCAACTGAAGAAGTTAGTCAGAATAATTATGTTGAGCAGCTGGCGAAGACATTAATCAAGTTACAATTGGAAGCTTATAAAAAGAAATTAGTTGAAAAACTATTCAGAAGAGCTACAACGACGTCAAACTGGCTATGGTGACTAGATTTAATGAAAGGGACTTAATAGTATATTGTGATACTCATAGCGCAAGCCACGCGCACAAGCTTGCCTCAATTTGGAAAGGTCCATTTATTGTTTTGGAAAAATCATCTGAAGATGTATATACTATAAAGGATCAAGGCATCTGGCTTGTGAATTGAGTAGACGCTAAATTCCTTCGTCCATATAAAAAAGAATAATAATAATAAAAAGTGAAAAAGAAAAATTAAAATATGAAAAAGGTATAAGAAATAATGTATAATAAAATCAATAATAATAAAACAGTAAGAATATAGAAAAAAACTTTATTTCACCGCTTGAAATCACTTTTGAGTGATTTTAAATTTAAGTTTTATTTATCCACAGCCATCTGCCCAAACTTTTTCTTTGAAGTCCTTGGCTCCGCCGCCTGCCACCCCAGTGTGGGGCAGCAGTGCACCCCCACCTAGCGTTTTCTGCCCTACGAGCAAGCGCGTTTGGATGGGCTCAAACAGCCCGCCCACTGCTTCCAACCGTTTTGTCCCCCCACGGGACTTAGCGCTCCACCTGGCGCGCGTCCACCCTTCTCACCCCCATCCTCTCACCCTCCCATGCTCCGCCATTCGCTATTGCCTCAGAGTGGACTATGGGCATTTGTTCTCATATGCCAATAAGGCAATTATTGACCTAGCCACTGCAGCCTTTGCGCCAGCTGGCTTTATAGACTTCCGCCCTTTTAAGGGCTACTTTGACGTTGGGTTCCAATCTGAGAAGGATGCTGAAGCAGCAGCACAAACTCCTCTAATTTATAAAAAAAAACCCATTCCCACAACCCATACTTGCCTCCCTTCAGACACCACGCTGGTGGTATCCTTTGCAAATCTCCCATCCCACCTTCCACCCCAGGTTTTGTATGACGAGTTGGTTGCAGGGCTTATGGCTTATGGCACTCAGACCAACCTCATCTTTGCCATTCCATCTGGTGTGGAGCGCTTTGCTGCTCCTCATGCAACACCATCATCATACCACACCACCCTACCATAGCCCAACAAATCCCACACCGTGCTAGTGTGGCTGCAGCGCCTGATCATTTCTTTTGGTCTCAGGTTGATAATGGTAGGCAGATTTGTTCCCTCTGCTTTGGCCTCAACCATGCAAAAAAAGTGTGCCCTCAGGCCAAGTCCGCTGCTGTGGCTTCTGAGCCCCCCTCTGGAGGTTCAGTATGGGGCGCTTTGCTGCCCCCTCCCACCCTCCATTCTTGTTCAGTGGGCCTGAGTGGAAAATCAGCCCCCCAAAACCTCCAGCCTCACTCTCCCACCTAAATCTACCCCAGCCAATCAGAGAAATTCTTGGACCACCATTGGCACCCAAGAAGCCACCCATTTGCCCAATCCCACCCACCCAAATTTGAATGCCACTATTCCAGTGAACCAAAATCCATGGGATCTTTTGGCTGAGACTGAAGAATCAGGTAATGTCCTCATTAGTAAGCATACAGGTCAACCTCTCTGCCAAGGCGATTATGGTCAGGCAGAATTTTTCCTTCCCAACTTTGATGAAACCCCTACCCCTCACCATTTTGCTCCTCTGCCCAATACAGCCCCCTTCCAAAGTGACCACCAGCTCGCCTTAGCTGCGGTGGCCTCTCCTCAGTGCCCAAAACTATGCACCGCGGTGGCCCAGTCAGTGGCTCAGCTCCAGCATGGCCTGCCCACCCTCTTCTTCCCCCTGACTTCCCTGAATCTCCCTGCAGTGACATCTCGAAACTATTCAAGGATGCTGAAGTTGCTGTTATGAATGTTGCAACGCTTGCTTCATTCAACCCCTCAGCCAAAATCACCTGCCACAGTATCTCCCTTTTCACCCAACTTCCTGAAGCCCACAAAGAAGCTGAAGTTCTCCTCGCAGCTTTTGTTGAAACACTTTCCCATCATAATCTTGATGAGGAAGTGGAAAACTCCTACTACACTGACCTCTACTCCCACTATGCGGATGCCCCAACGCCCTAGCTCTCTGCTCTGATCTGGTACTGTAACCAACATCCCATGATCGAGGTGGGTCTTTCTGCAAACCAACACCCAGACCCCTTCTCACCCTCTGCCATGGTGGGTTAGCAGTTTTTGTTTCCCACCTGGTTAGTAGTTTTGTTTTGTCTTCTTGAGTGTTGTAATTCAGTACTGTCTGTCCCCTGGTTGGCTTATCTCAAATTAATTTGAATAAATTCCAAGTAAGAATATAGAAAAGTTAAAAAATAAGTAAAATATACATTATTTGAAAATGAAGCCTCATTGTCATTGAAAAAAAGGAAACTTATCTTTTGGAGAGGGAGAAGAGTGAAATTGAAGCCAAGGGGGCTAGTTTAAGTTCGCCAAAGATTGCTAGAGCCTCAGCAGGCATAGAAGAAATAAAGGCAAAGTGCATGAACTAACTGTAGCATTCAGCTATTAATTGAGCATCCTATTCTGAAGATTGAGAAAAAATTGGATGTTGTGACCAAGAAAAAACGAATACCTCCACTTTTATCTGGTCAAGTAGGGGGAAGTGTTGAACGGTTGACTGGATATAAATTGTTGGTAATTATAAATCATTAATATCATAAGTATATCTGAACTTGGGATTTGTGGCCTAGAGATTCCGCTTAATAATATTTGACTATGATAACATGGGCATGGGGGCTTTGTTAGTTTGGTCAGATTTATAATAATAGTTGACTAGATACCCTGGGCACGTGGGCTTTGTTGGTCTATGTTGAAATTAGTTTTTAATGTCTATCGAGTTTTTGATCAAATTAATTATTAGTTAGTGGTATGAATCGCCTTGGTATGTGCTGCCAATTGCTTGAGATGAGTATCGGTTCAGCTAATTACAGATGCGTTAGAAATGTTGTCTTGAATATATTTCAAAGTTTGAGACTGACTCTGAGATGATTGGGATGTTTTGAGTTGAATGATTGTAGACCCTTAAATGAACTCGTTACTTTCTCTGGCCAAGTGCCATTGAAATTGAGGTGTCATGGGTAAGATGTGGTGAACATCTAACCCTATAAATTATCCCAAGTTATTACTAATAAAAAACAAATATTCTTACAGTTCTATGATTTAATTTATAAGCTTTTGTATTAACACTTTATTTTGTGTTACGTCGAGGATTTACTTAGGATCAGAAAGATCAGGGCAGCGTGCCATTGTCTAAGTAATGACAGGATAATAAAACTTCCAGTAGAATTACCAAGGAGTTATATCTTAATTAAGTCACCGTCTGGTCTGTTGTCTTCATACAATAGACGTTTGAAACTCTATCTTACCTTATAAGAAAAACTAGTCATCCTTAATAGACCAAAAATTCAACAGTAGGCACTACCAGGATTATTGCCTTTTATAAAAAGCCAAACATTACCCTTTCCTTTTTTGTCAACCTTCTGACAAGGTTAGACTATTAGGATTCATCCCCACAGGGTAAGTCCATCATTGGCATGGTAGGGTGGGGGTATGATGTTGTAACGTTGGTCAGTGGATTATAAGAGTCACCTACAGTTAAGAGAGTGCCTTTGACTCTCTCATTCCCTGAGAGGTGGTGAGGAATGCACAACCACACAACTATGGAACTGTAAGGCCTCAAGTACCAGCCATCAAGCTGGACAGGGGTGTGTAAACATTTGTGCCATGCTTCTCACTTCAGCTCTCAGGTTTACTGCACAGTTTTGGTTGTGCGTTGTATATTATTGATATAATTGAATAAGTTGACAATATTATGAAATACGCCTTAGTTAAGCTTATCATGACAAAGTTGAGTATCGTGTCCAATGCTAGACTGGTGCCAACGCTCTTTCTCTCTTCATGCAGGAGCAGGTGGAGTAACTGATAGGCACTTGGACAAGGAAACCTTTCCCTTCAACTTTTTACTCAAGAGTTGGAAACTGAAAATAGATAAAAAAATCCTTCTCTCTTTTACTCTATCCCAATATTATACAATAGCAATTGTAAAAATATCTAAATGCCTATTCCAAATGATTAATTAATAATTTGCTAATGTATTAATTCTTTAGTTACTTAAAATCATGGGGTTTATAGAGGAAATGGAGAATAACTCTTCCATTAGCGCCTCACTGGGAAATGGAAGCCGTTGCTGAAGGATTAGCCCTCTGAGGTTGCACCCATGAGGATCTTCCTCATATGCCTAGTCAGATTTCGCCACCAAGCAGAAATGCAACCTCTTCTAGTTAATTGACAAAAGTGTTCCCACAATCTCAATCAACCTCAGCGGAGTCCCCTAATTAGGCTAGCAATCTGCTTCAGTAATGGGACCCTTAACTATCAACAGCAGGCAGCATTACCTAAAAAATTTTAAACTGTGGGTTACTACCAGAAGCGTTGTTGATGCTCCAGTAACTAAACATAAATCCCTGAGTTGATCAAAGACAAGCCCCAATAGATTTATACTATTTAATTACCAATTATATTATCATCAATTGAACCATATAGTAGATGCATTATAGGATATCATCCCCAATGAAACTTAAGTACTTCAGCAAGATAAAATCCTGGCATATTAGTAATTATTTTTTAAGGGGTTTTCCCCAAACAATAGTTATCATATAAAACAATAATATCCACATCTACTAGAGGATCTTATGCCCTAGTTGGCAAACAACTATATTTTAATCTAATTGGTCAGGTAATATGGGCATACTAAAATAACAACATATCCACCACTTGACTAAATTACAGAGCAAAAGATAAAAATTTGGGGAAAAGATGATACTTTGGGCTGTGGCCGTCATACTTCAATATAACTTCAGCAGAGCTTGTCTCTGTACACACTAAATGTTTCTATGCCAACCTCAGCAAAGTGGCTCCTCTTCTTCATTCTTACTCTCTGACGCCTCTCTCAAGTGCAGTTCTTGTGCATAATGCCACGCCATTACTATTTCAGTCATCCTTACCAACAATAACTGGTCTACCTGTTTCACCCCAGGATGGGTTTCCACAACTCTTCATCATTCACAAAATCTTCTCAGCTGGCTTTACTGAGTCCTTGTTCATACTAGTGCCTCAGGCCTCTTTCAAGGTGGATCCAGTTTCAACCTGAGCTGTTCTTGCCAATAACAAATGCAGTCTTCTGATTCTGCTGTACTTCATCACTACACACATCATAGTAATCCCCCTTCTCTCCATTGAACAACGGAAGGTGTGATCACCGCCAGATCCTCTCAATTACAACAAATTAAAACTTAATATTATATAATATTTTGTTTATTTTTTTCTTCAAGGATTTCCTTATAAATAATACTTTTTCAATTATGTTTTTTCCTTTTTTCATTTTTTCTATATTTCTTATCTTATACTATTTTTTTATTTTTTCTTATATTATTTTTTCCTAAGATCAATACTTCAATTATTTAGCATAGACTATACGCACTATATGACCATCCACGATGTTCTTTATTATATAGTCATCAATTGCCAACTTGGCAATAATCTCAGATAGACCTGACCATATAGCATCCAACTTGTTTTTTCTTCCAAATCCATGGGTATCACAATAGGCTACCCTATTTTCCACATGTTATTTTTTGAGTGCAGGTCAATCATTGCCTTCTGTTTTTTGCTCTAGTACTTTTCTTCAATGTTGTATTAAACGCCTGTGATTGCAGTTTAATCATAATATCTGCCAGTCAGTTCAAGTATTTCTCTGCACTCATCCCCAAAGCTGGTTCTACAGTAAAATACAATATTAGCGGTAGTGAAGCTCTTTGTCCATATAACAGTTCAAACAGAATGTTCAATGTTGCTTTATGATAACTAATAAAATCATGAAAAGGTAACTGAACTCAAATATGATCCTCAAGAAGACGTTTTCACTAAAACCAATTTTCTCAGCATTATGGATAGAATTGAATTGATTCTTTCTACCAATCATTTGTTTCTGGTGATATGGAATGGGCACTACTCCCCTGATTCCCGTTAGTTTTTTCAGTCTTGGAATCACATAGGACATAAAATTGGTTCCATTGTCGCTTAGTACTACTTTCAGGCAACCATGATGGTACACTACATGGTCCAGTATAAATCTCACCATGCTTTAGCATCTACTCTACTCAAGGCTTTCATCTCAACACATTTTGCCATATGGATTATCATGACTATTATGTACTTTACTCCCCCAGTATTAATACTCAGATGTCCCATAACATCTATTATACTATGCGCTAAGAAAACCCAGGGGTAATAACCAATTTCCATCACACACTTCTGCAGCTTGTGGAGTTGACATTCAATGCAACAGACCAGATAATACGCTGCATCATAGTTTATAATTCCCAGTAATATTACTTGGGTAAATGGTCCATTTTTTTTCTTTGGCCACCATGACCAATGACTTTGTGAGCAGCTTGAATGATTTCTGCTCATCCTGACAGTTTAGGGAATAAATACTATTTTCTATCAATTAAATTATATATGTCTGTTCTTCATTTCAGTATTCTCCATTGCTTCTTCAGCGTAGTTTGAATCTCCTGAGGTTCATCCCTGATATTCCCTTAGATCATTCATTGATATAATTCATCCACTTTCTGTTATGTCTCAGGCGCATGGCATAATCCCTGAGAAATTTTGGTTAGAAGGTACAATTCTTGTGTGGTGATTATCACACATTTCTTTTGATCTTCCTTTGGAAAATCTATCTGCCAATATCCAGAGATTAAGTCTGTTAAAAGAGGTGCTAGGGCACCATATTCCAATGGCATGGAAAACTACACCAACAACTTAAAGTACTATATCAAGACTGTGACTTTGATCAAACTTCACAAAATAAAAGATAGATTCACCAGTAGGGTTTTTATTTTATGAAAACAAAAGAGCACCATGGAGTATCAAATACTGTCAAAAGCTCGTGGGCTTTCTTAAGTAAATGACCAGATAGGCTGATATATCTTCCTCCAGAAAAAGATTCCCTTTCCCTTGGCAACCCTCTCAGATACACTTTGCCTATGCGAGTTTTCATTGATGCTTTCCATGGTTACTAAGTAGCACTTCAGAATGGTAGACTATATTTTAAATTTAAATTGAATTGGAAAGCAAATAAATAAGGGTGAGGCTTTTTCATATAAAGATGCAAGTTTCCAGCTACAGTTAAGTTACTGTCTATCCGCCACAGTAGGTATAGGACCCTATTACTAATAGTTTTTGTCAACACAGAGGCAATGTAGAATAGTACGCTAAGATGAAATAGGAGGCAATATAGCAAAAAAGGGCCACAGCGTCAGAAGCCATTAGGTTTAGAAAGTGAGAGATGTGCTGGCGGGTTTTTAGGAGTGAAGTTAGTAGTAAAATAATACTTTAGGCCACTACTTATAGAAGCTGGGCCTCGCGGAAAATTAATTACTGTACAGATCAAAACTACTGTCTATTATTAGTTAAAGTATGACAGTTCATATATATAATCATATCCAGATGGTTGGTCAAACCAATTACAACAAAGTCTATCCTCAAAAAATACAGGCTTCCCTTATGCAATCAAGCGCATCATCAATTCTCAGCAGCAGATATGATTTTTTGTGATTATATTTAACTGGTGGTAATTGATCGTCTCATTATTAGATCCATCAAATTTATTCACAATTAGGATTTGACTCGCCCATATATTTAAAAATGGAATGAGGTGTTCATGCTCAACTAGTTTATTAATTTCTTTACCAACTACTTCTTCAGCAGCCCTATACTGGAAAACTGGTTGCATTCATGTTGACATATACTCCCCAGTATCAATCTTATGGATCACATTTATTAGTGCATCCAAGATCATGATCATCCTGGGCAGATATCACCCAATATTTTTGAATATTGTAGCATTAACTCTTACTGTCATTTATATAAACCTTCCAGTTGCTCACGTTTTATCAAAACATTAACAATTTTTGGAACATCTGCCAGTAATCTCATTTCTGAAAAGTTCAAAGTCATGGAATCATTAGATTTCTACCATCAAGGTATAATGCAGAAACGTGATGATTTAATTTTTTCCTATCTTCATTGGTTTTTCACTCAGATTGGCCAGTAGCACTTTTACTTCACTATGGAAGGCATTATAATTCCTGGCGCTACCCATAGCTCCAGTATCAATTTATCTCATGAGACAACGACTTCTCAATATAGTTGTTCCAGGATTTCTAGCGTTAGTACTGTGCTAACTATAATTTGCATTCTTAGAAAAATGGTATTTGTCACTGTATTCCTTAATGGCATACCACTGTTTTTGATCATCTTCAGAAATTCTTTCTCTTCTAACTAACTTGTATTGAATGTGAATGATGCTGTCGTTTTTTATTAAATTTATAAAGGTAAGCTTTTTTATCAATGGAGTTTCTTCTCTCTGCTGATATACCAAAGGAAAGGTTTGCCAGAAATTTTTAGGATATTCGCCTCAAAATCACACTTGACACCATACTTTCTCAGGAATTGCGTCCTGATGGGTATGTCATAATTTTGATTTGCCAATACTAAGGTGGGATGTGATACCACTACCAATCCAAACTGAAGCAGTAGTGCATTGCATGGTCCACAAAAGTTGTGGTATCTGGTCCAGCGTTCCATATTCTTTCCAGTGCTCTAAATCTGGTTAACTTTTCATTTTTTCACTAATTTGGTTATACAATGTTAATAAACGCCTATCATTAATTTAATGGCCATACTTTTACACTATTGACTATTATGTCTGAATATGTAAACTCAGAATATTGCAATGGAGTTTAATGAGTGAATAGCGGCATTATCTCCAGAATTGAGAGTGTGAATTAATTGCACAGATAAATCAGTAAAGGATTTCTTGATTCCACTAATAGGAAGAGACACGTTTGCTTTGTCAACTTCTCATCTAAAGTAGTTCTTAAATGCTTTCAGCTGATCTGAGCTTTTCTGCCAGCTGACATGAATACAACTGAGAAACTTATTTCAAGAATTTGTATCTATTATCTTTGGTTTTATTTGGGTGATCAAGTTCACGTCCAGATTATATACCGGATAGAGTGAATCAGGTGTGTCTTCATCCATAAATAACTTAGAAATATCAATGTAATTTTCAATTATGTCAGGGGGAACTTGTTTGATAGCAGTGCAATATTATTCCCAATATAAGCTGCTGTTCCTTTTCCCAAATCTTGACCAGTTTCCTTTTCTTTAGCCTATATCAGAGTAACTTGCTCTCTAAGCTTTTTATCCCAAGATTGAGTGACTGTGCCCAAGTTTTTCACACTGATAGCAGCGGATTTGATCTCTTTCCGCTCATTTCTGTCCTTTGGGCTTATTTACCATTACAACTCATTTATGTTGTTCCTTATTGGTCTTAATGAATTTCATGATCTCCTGAATTCTGATTGGTATAGTTTTAAAGGATCAATTAGGTGCTTTGAATGTCGCACCTAGCATCTTGAGATGATCCATCATCTGTGATGTAGAAGTATGGTATATGAGCACAGACGCCATAATGTGATGCAACTCTCTGTAGGAATGAAGTGCCGCTTGCATCGCTATGCACACATCAAAATTAGTTTATACTTTTGCACAAGCCAGTATTTGTGATTCCTGGTAAAATTTGTTGGCAAAAGCTGCTAATATTTCATCCTTTCTTAATTGAATACCATAAACTCTTGTTTATGGTTAGCCATTGAAGTAAGAAAGACTGAAGTTAGTCATAATACCTTCCTTAGCATCGCTTTATGTCCAATTGTTCTCGTTGAGATGGGGCAACACCATATCATGACTATCAGTGTCTAAGTAGTCATTAATGTTACTGCTTTCTGTCAGTCCCTGTATCCAAACATTGTCATTTTAAAAAAGGTGAAAAACTACCACTACATCATCCTGGTGAAATGTGGGCATCTTTGGCATATTCTGAAATTCTTCTGTCATTCCACTGGAAGGAGATTTCTTCCCAGTAACCCAACTAACAATAGGTGTAGCTTCAGTAGTCATTTATGAAATTGGAGCGAAAGATCCAGGCATATTTCATAGTGTTTGTAATTTCCCAAATGGATTTTTGTGAATACTATTGTCATCTTCATTTGTCTCTACATTGGTGCAATCACACTTGTGATCTTAAAGTTCTTTGACGCATTTTAACATTTGTGTCAATTCTTCATGCATCCAGCAGAAATGTTCTTGGTCTGCTTCTCATTCAGTTTTCTTATATAATATCTATTTAATTAATTTTTTTTATTTTAATGAGGTGGCCTTCCCATAAAGATCATCATTAACTTTTTGACTTGCTAAATCTCCTCATCAGCTTTTATTACCCACACTTACAAATTTGTGAGATTATCTTGTGCCACCAAGCTCAGTGCATTCCTGTTGATGGTATCAAATTACAACTTGTTTTTCCCAAGTTTGCTGTTTTATAAAATTTATTCTGATACATTCTCCTATAAAATTTGGCTTGAAAACTCAACTACCCATTTTATTGAGCACCATTTTAAATGAGAAACTCTTGAGCTGTGTTGCTCGCTTTAGTTCTCTGGCTTACTGAACAGGTTCTGATATATGTGTTAGAATTATTAATATAAAAAAGTTGGCAATAGTATGAAGACTATCGCCTTAGTTGATCTTCTCAAGACAAAGTTCAGTATTGTGACCAACGCTAGACTGGTGCTAACGCTCTAACTTTCTTCACGCAGGAGCAGGAGGAGTAACTGATAAGCACTTGGAGAAGGAACCTTTCCCTTCAACTCTTTCATCAAGAGTTAGCAATTTAAATTTATTTAAGAGATTCCTCTTCTCTTCCAATCTATCCCAATAATATACATTAGCAACTCCAAGGGTATCTAAATGCCTATTCAAAGTAAATGCTAAATTATTTACTAGTTTTGTTACTTCTTTATTTACTTAAAAATCATAGAAATTATCAGGGAACTGGCGACTAACTCTTCCATTAGTGCCTCAATGGGAAATGGAAGCCGTTGCTGATGGATTAGCACTCTGAGATTGCACCCATGAGTATCTTCCTCATCTGCCTAGTCAGATTTCACCACCAACCAGAAATGCAACCTCTTCTTGTTAATTGACAAAAGTATCACACAATTTTAATCAACCTCAGAAGAGTCCCCCTATTGAACTAGCAACCAGCTTAGCTAATGGGACCTTTACCCATCAACGGCAAGCTGCATTACCTAAAAGGTTAAACTGCAAGTCGCTACTAGAAGTATTATTGATTCCATAATAACTAAACATAAATCCTTGAGTTTATCGATGATCAACCCCATTTGAATAATGTAAATAAATTACCCATTTTTTATCTGTCAAATGAACCATATAGTAAATGCTTTTCTAGGGATCATCCCTTTAAAACTCAAGTAGTACAGCGGGTAAAATCCTGAAAGATTAGTTAATATTCATTTAGGGGTTTTTCACAAACAATAGTTACAATTCAAAAAATAACTCCCACATCTACTCGAGGATCTTAGCCCCTAGTGAGAAAGCAACTATATTGTAATCTAATTGGCTGGGTAATATGGCATACTAAAATTCCAACAGGGTATGAACAACTTTAGAAGCAAAAAGTGTTCTAACCATAAGGTCCTGCCCCTCACCCAAATCTTGGACCTATGACAGCCCTGGATAAGCGTTTGGTGGCTGCTACCCCTCCATGTTTGCCTTGTACCCATCTACCCATTAACCCAAAACCATTCTAGTTCTAAAATTGCAAGTTTTTAAAAAGACAAGAAAATATGTGAAGTCTTTAGAAGAATTAAGAGGCTCTTTATTATAGTCCCCATCCCCGCCCCAAAAGAGGTGGTTCATTATGAAACCAACCTAAAAAGTAAAAACTGACATCATAAGTAAAATAATGGTAAAAAATTGAAGAGAAAAGGGAAAATTGGGTATCAAGCCCAACACCCATTCCAAAATCCAAAAGGTAAATTTGAACACTCAAAAATGAGAAAATGACCTTAGAATATCTTGGAACTATTGACTAATACAATTTTAATGTGAAAGTATGATTCAAAACCTTTAATTAACAGAATCAAAGCCAGACATTATTCCTTACTATCATAGCTTAGCTTAGAATTCCTCTCTTTCCCATCCCATCATAAGACCCAGCACCCTGCTAATGGTAGGGTGTTGGGTTATAATTTTATGTTAAGTATCCCCTAATCTAATAAAAATTTACTGTTTCAAAACTTTCAGTCGGTTAATTTAATAGACTAAATGTCAAATAGGAACATCTCCTGGGTTAAGCCTTACCAACACCCCCTCCAACGCGCCAACCAACAGCCCCTTAAAACCAGTGGTGTTATTTAGACTTTGGCTGGCCTTATGTGTTCTAGCATACACAAAAAGAAAGTCAGTTTTCTTTTGCATACTGGGTTCCATACATTATAACCTAACCCCATAAAACAGCGGTGCAGTTGTTGGTTCAGAATCTCTTGACTTTGAACAGCTCTTTTACCAATCAAAGTTTATTTACTCTTTAAGGTGCTCCTTAACTGTTATCCATATAATACCCTTGTAAAAATAATACAGTAGGTCTTAACATCTTACGCTACCCAACTAACAAATTTTTTGCCTACCTCACTTAGCTGCAAGCGCCCTGAGCCTAATACAAACCCTAGCTTCCTCACGTTAGGACTAATCTAGGTGTTGATGTTTGACAACAAAACAAAGACAATGGGCACTGTACTGGCTTCCTGTGTGGAAGGGATGCACCCCACGCTCTAGACCATGACACTGAGTGCTTCTACAAATGCATATAATGTCAAAAAGTATAAACCTATAAATTCAAACCTCACTACACAGAAATTGAATACCACATTGAGGCCTACTTTACCCCCTCTCAGGGGCCTGAAGGACCAATAATGGTCCATTTGGACCAGTCTCACTCTTAAGAATCTTCCCCTATTCCTTATATTTAAAGCGCCCCTTTGGGATGGTGACGATTCCCATAGACCCTGCACATCCAGCTATTGATTCCTCTCACATTGCACTTGTCAACCATGTGGAAGTGAAGCGTTGCATAGATCCAGTTTATGAGGTTTTTAAATGTGAGGCCTTTAACAAACCCTGATGATCCTGACTACGCACCTTTGTCTTATGCTCAGATAGAAGCTAAGAACACAAAGTTTATAAACGGATACATCAATGTTCACAAGGACTCCAAGTCTAAGAAGTCTAGTTCTTCCCTTTGTTCTCTTATTGAAATAAATAAAGTTGATCTGAATTACTTTCTGTTAATAATAATATTTCAGTAGGGCAACACAAGGTAGCGTTAACTGCCTTGGTGAATACTTAAGCCACAGGGAATTCCATTTATCTTAAAGTTAAGAAAGTTTTTGATCTTGCGGTCACAACAGATCCACAGTCTTGGGAGCATCATGGGTCCTTATGCTCACACTTCACCTTTGTAAACCTCTGCGTATTGTGGCCCATAAACATAAAACTGTAGCACACTTTGCGGCGATTCCCAGAGTTACTATACCAAGTAATTTTGGAAGTGGGATGGTGGCGCCGCCAGTTAGTGATTATTGACTTGGAGAGGAACATGATAGCTTTCTTTTCAAATGCTCACTTGGGTGAAATCCCTTTTTAATCCACTTTGGCTACATGCAACGTGGTATCAGCAACTGTGGAGTACTCTTCTACAGATTTTTTTAAGCTGCCTACTTTGCCTCTTATTCTCGCTCCAATCAAGTCAGTTTTTAAAATAGATGGGGCCAATAGGATTCCAGGTCACTCAAAAATTGACCTGATTTTTAGCTAACTGAGGACCTATCAAAATTAACTGTCCCTTATATCCCTACTTGACTTCAAAATACCAGGCGTTGTAGACATTGATTGAAAACATGATGTAGAAGGAGTGGATGGTTAAGAAAACCTCTCCCATGTCCTCTATTGTGGTCTTTGCCCAGAAGCCAGATGGTACTTTGAGGCAATGTGTGATTATGATCACTTGAATAATGTGATAGTTCTTTTCATTGGCGTGCTGATAATTATAAAATTAGGCTGGAACTCAGGGTGAGTGAACACCTAAAACTCCAGCAAAAAACCCTCTGGTACATCCATCCATATTGAGGAATGCACAGAAACTAGAGCAACTGTGAACACCAGGTAGGAGTTCACAGAATGGAAATCATACCAACTAAATGTTCAGTGAAATTATTAAAACATAAATAAAATTGGATTTCTAAGGATTTTTTTATTAAAATAAAATAGAGGAAAGGGGAAAAATGGAGCAACTGTGCAACCTGTCAGGCTCTGCTGCCTTATGAACTCACTAACATAGAGAACGGGAACAAATTCATTTGCTGTGGGGATTAGTTTTGCGATTTGGCTATTGCGCATTAACATTTTTTAATCTTTATGAGCCAGATCATTATATTCCTATCCAGATGACTTAGGTTTAAATTTTGCCACCAAAATTTTCCTCCCAGCGCGATTAAGCTTAATGATTGGTGATGCTTTTTCTGAAAAGTGACTGGGTGCTCCCATAACCAGGCTGCATAAGGACAGTCCAATTGAGTAGGGAAGGGGTTTATTGAACCTGTGTCTGTCAGGAATGGGCTCATACTTGATGGTGATGGAGGGGAATGGTAGTTTGGGAAATCCAAGCCCAAAACTGAACTAATCGATATAACTTAATCAGATATTGAGTTTAATTCTTCAGTTGAACTTGACCATTGGAGACAACCTCTTGAGGGTAAAATTTGCTGCCAACCCACTGCTAGCAATGGCCCCTGAACACTGCCATTTCCAAACACGCAGCACAAAATTTCTTGACCAAGTCATGGGTAGTTGGAATAGGGGGAAATGGCGCGATTAACATGGGGTACGTCATCACTCACTTCTCATCCACCACATGAGCTAAGTCACCCATGGTGATAAGAGAGATGGCCGCTGGCTTCCTCCCCTTCTTGGTCCAAAAGGTAATTCCTCCTTATTAAGCAGCATGGGTTGCTTTCCAAAACTTACAGTTCATGATCCCTACCCTTTGCCCTTGGAGAAAGAGATTTATCAAGCAATTTACAAATAAAAGGTTTACTAAAGCTTGATTTGAGGAACGCTTTACATCAGGTGAGAAGCAAGCCTGTCCAGAAGTGGCTGAAGGCAATTCACACCCAATATGGCGTTTACCAGTTTAAAGTTATGCCCTTTGGTTTGAAAGAAAACTCCAGAAGTTCGTCAGCATTTTTTTGATGATGCCTTGTGGATCTCAAATCTCTTGTGAGATTGCTTATATGGATGACATCTTGATCCACTGACACAATGTGGAACAACACAGTATGGATTTTGTAGTAGAGGCTGCATCCTTCCAGAAGGCTGGTCTGGTTACTAAGCCATCCAAGTACAAGTTCACAATAATAAAACCAATTCCTGGGAAAAATGATCTTAGATGGTCATGTCATTGCGCCTTCTAAGCTAGCTGCTATCCGTTCTTGGACTACCTAAGAAACATAGAAACAAATTCAGAGCTTCCAAGGTACCATTACTTTACAAAAAAACTCTCTCTAGACATTTCATAGCTGGCCTTACCCCTTCATCACTTTACAGGTAATAATGCCCCAGTTGTTTTTACTACAGAATTCCAACAAGTATTTGAAGCGATTGTCAGGATCAGAGAAATTGAGCGAGTAAAAATCCCTACTCCTGACTTGAGCCTCTCCAAGTTGACTTTCAAGCCAGTGTGAGTGAAACCTGTCCCTAAAGCACCAATACAAAAGTTTTGATCAGGAAGCATCACATTAATGAGAATCGTTGGAAATGCCTTCAGGAAGGTCATCCCCACTTCCCAAACCTTGATAGATGCGCGACCCCCATCAATGCAGTCATGAGGATGATGCAGAACAATGAAGGCGATGACCAGATAGTTGATCCAGAAGGCTGAGAAAGATCCTGATCATACAGGGCCATCAAGGTCCCCCAAGCACCAAGTCCCCACAAATCCTATAAATATTGACGCTTTCTAACTCAATAAAGTAGTCTATTTCATGCTATCTTTTTGCCTTTATTGAACTCTCCACTAGTTTACAGCTTTGAGCTAATTTTAAAATTCCAGCTACATTCAAGAGAACTGATACGCCAAGACAAGTGGTGCTCACTACAAGGGGCTCTAAGCTGTCTAAATGAAAACGTCCATCATGAAAAAATAGCGAAGAATAGCAATCAAGAAATTCAACCTGCTGATCAGTCAATAGATGCAACTTGATGGATTAATGCCTTTCAATGCAAAGTACCTCCTATACAATCTGAAAGCTTAGTTTTTTGGGACACCTTTAGTTTAACCTACCATTCATTGACAAAGATCAGTATCAACTCCTTTATGAGAACCTTAACAAGCTTATTCAGCAACTACTGAACGGCATTTACTACATGGGTGGCAATTCCAGTCACTCCCATGCTTCTTTGGTGCCTTCTACAATGTGAGACTTATATACCTAGGCCCTAATAGCAGCGAGAGAGTTGGCTTTGGATACTGAACGCTACCTTTGAAGCTTCATCCACCCAGCCATGCATCAACTCCTGAAAATAGTCAGTTTGCATCACCAGAAAGTCTACCAACAACTATGGCTTACTCAAACCCTACACACAAATATTGATAACTTATATAATGTGGCCTCCTCCTTTGTTTACAACAGTCATGAAGCCATTGTCAAAAACTTTCGCTTAATCAACAAAGCTCAGAATCAGTTTGCCATGTTGAATAGCAGAATTTTGGGTTACATTGAGGACCATATTTGTCAAAAGGTGAATCTCCTTGAGGCCACCTGGAACCAACGCCTCAACCATACCAAAAACCACGTGCGGACCCTCCAGCATCATTACAAGAGTTGGCCCTCCACAATCTAGCCTATGGAAGTGAAGGGCCCCAAGGGCCTGAAGGTCCCCGTGAGGCTCAAGGACCTTCCAGTCCCATCAGCCTAATCCTGACAAACTAGACATTCCTGGAAAAAGGACGTTTTAACAGCCCTTGCTGCCCTCCAGGATCAAATATGCAATGTGGCTCAGGATGTTTGCTCCAAGTGGACAGAGTCCCTCTTGACCCTAGGGTCTCAATTGAGGCCTTGTTGGATAAAATGGATAATTTCAGTGCATTCACCAAGCTCACCAATAATTGCATCACCCAACTTGAGAAAACCTGTTGAGGGTTCAAAACCTATTTTGTAGTCTTGTGAGCCAGCTGTTTCTCAGACACAAAGAGATTTAGGCACTAAAGGTGCATGTTTCTCATAAAGCCTCCATTACATCTGTTATAATTTTTGGCAATACCGTTAGGATACTCCTTAAGGGTCTCACAGGTCAAAACCACCAGACAACATATGGATGATGTGAGGATAGTCAGTCCTCCATAACGCACTTGAAAATATAAAATATGAAACAATTTCCCCAACCACACTTTTTTATTTAACGAATACAACGGTTCCTTGCTGTTTGCTCTCTCAAATACTAACCACCTCCTCATTCAATTACGCCATCTTGCTTATATATCAGCGACTTAGGGTGATACCTTTTAATTATCTTAGACTAAGCAGTTTCATTGTATTATCATTGGTTTTTAATGTTATTCATAAATTCTCTATCGCCTTAGTTTAGGGTGAGCCAAAAGATATTTATTGACTGTCAACATCACCTTATTGCCTTATTTGGAGGCGATCCAATAATAACCCATTATACCCCAATATTGCCTCATCAAAGGCGCTCAAATACTTATAAATGATCATCCTAGTCAGCGGATTCTCGCCAATCTGCTGTAGCTCTTTGGGGATTATTGTACAGTCATATCAGAATATTGACAACCTCTCTGAAGAAAAAAATGGGATGACATTCAGAGGACCTTGAGGGTTTAAGATGATGGCTTGATCAACAGACCTCTTGTGACCATGCAGAAATCAAGATTTTCAAGCCTGCACCAGTTCATGGTGTCAATACTCTTTCAACTCTTAACATGATTAACTCAATCCTAGTTTCAAACAGAAGTTTACCGCTGGCCAGGAAATCATTTTCTCCTTACTATACGCTTATGAGAGTTCTATGGAAGAGGTTACTGACTGACAGAAGGTGAAGCATATCCACTCCTGTCTGAATACCACTGATAAGGAGATTATGAGTCCCCATCTTAAGGAATTCCACACCTGGATACAAGTCCTACCGCCCTAATTCAGGTCATTGGAAGCAACCAACCTTGGCCATCAGAATCAGGCATTATTGGGAATTTGGTTAAACAAAGGGAAAGACCTGTAGATTTTGTCAGCCAATTCTATGACCAAGTGCAACCTTTGGTAACCAATAATTACATTACCTTGGATGAGGCTTAACTGGTGTAATTTCCACGTTGGGATCTTATCCTGAGGTCCAAATTCACATAATTGGCCAGAAGAACAAATTCACCTGCATCTGGGAAATTAAGGAGGCATTAATAGAAATTCCTGCATTTATCTTGCATCCCAATTTTATTGCATCTGCTTCCTCCAGTCACCCTTGTGTTCCACGTTGTTGAAAACCAGAATTCCAGACCCTAATGCTCCTATTGCAATAGATTCAGTCATAGCGCCAAGACTCGTTGGAAGAGTCTTGATGGAGAGGTGAGAAAAGGGCCGTCAGCATGAAGGACGAGGCGCTTCATGCTGACATCCCTATACTGGCTCAAGTATTTTTAGCGGCCTCTAATGAGCCTACTGCCCTTTCACCCAAAAAAGATGATTCAGCACCCATTTATAATATATAGACTGATACTGCTTACTCTTCTTATGAGTCTCCTATGTTCCTCACTATATCCCCACAGTTTGGGAGATTAGTAACTCATTTCACCATTTGAGTCCACAAAATCCCTGTCCGCACCATTGTCAGCAATGGTTCCCCCATGATTTCATTTTGTCTGAGTTAATGAAGAGCATAAAGATTACTCCAAACTTTCCCAACTATATGGAATATGTCACGGCTGGACCACAATGCACTCATCTATTAGGCCTATTCCTCTCTTTCCATTCACTTTAGGAAAATTTCTGTGTTTATACCACTGTTGTGTTAGACAACTCAAGCTATGACCTTATCCTAGGGATTCAATTTCTCTTATACTAATCAGCCGTCAGCACAATTATGGGGGATACTTATTTTTCTGAGTAATGGGCCCTCCTGGTTTTTAAAACCTCCCGTGACGCCAAGATGGAGGTCAAAGCTCAGGATTGCCTGTTGAAGAGCAAAGGGTGGAATGAACAACTTGAGTATCATGTAAGGGGTTCTTGCATAATGATGCCCCCTCCTGAAGTTGATGATCAAGAAGGCATGCCAATTTATTTGCCTAGTTCAACACTATATTGCTAAAGTCCCAGGCTATTGTTGACACTTGAGTTCACGTCAACTTCCCCTCTGGATAGCTGCTGGACATTTGAGGCCTTGTAACATTTCTATCAAGGAGGTCCTAACCTGCCCAGGAATTTTAGATCCCGCCTATGCTGGACCCATATTGGTGTTATTGGCTAACCTTTCTAATAAATCTAGGATAGTGGGATATAATTATCAGGCTGCTTATGTTCACCTCCTTCCTTCAAATGCCCTTGATGACATCTGTAGCTTTCTAAGTTTATGGTAATTTTGGTTAGAAACATCCCCATTAGTAGCTTTAGTCGACACCTGTATTATGCATGAGCTCACTTATGAGCAACAGAGTCAGGTCAAGATATTATTGGAAGAATACTCAGACCTCTTCACAACTTCTACCTACGATTTCAAATGGATGAATGGCGTTTTGCATCTTGTGAAGACTAGATACACTCCACCATTTGATCCTGAGCCTACCAAAAAGTAAGGCTGAAGAAGCTCAAGTGGCCGTTGAGCTCAAGTAACTACTTGAAGCTGGGCTATTGGCGCCCTTGCGTAGCCTTTGGGACTCCACTCTCTTGTTTGTTAAGAAGAAGGATGGCAGCCATTTTGTGGTAATTGACTATCGCTGGCTCAAATTAAAGAAAAAAGAAGTAAAATTACCACTTTCCCCAGATTGACAACTCTCTCTGCTTATTGAATAACCACATTACTTTTCTGCTGTAGATCTTGCTAGTAGATATGGCAAGGTGAGCTCGCCCCCAAAGATGAGGCCAAATGTGCACTTATAGTAATGAGGGTCTATTTGAACTCATGAGGATGCCCCAGGGCCTTTTCAACAAGCCGGCCACCTTTCAACGCGCCATGAACAGGATCCTAGGTGACTTAGGACTATCCTGTGTCCTCATGTACCTCAATGATATCACTGTCTTTTTGCAAACCTTCAATGGGCTTATGGAACACCCCTGGGAAGCCTATAATAGTCTTAGGAAGGCCTCAATAAAGCTTAAACCTACAAAGTGCTCTTTATCTTAATAAAAAAATGAAATTATTTGGACACAAGGTCTCGAAAGACATTATCTAGCCCATCCCAGAAAGAGTAGACGCCATTATGAAGATGATGCACCCTCAGAGCCTTAGGGTGTTCAAGTATTCCTGGGCATGGCAGGCTATTATAGTCAGTTCATTCCTCAGTTTGCAAAATTGGCCAAACCTCTGGTCTATCTCCTAGATAAGAATATGCCCTTTGAGTGGCGGCCTGAACAGGAACATGCATTTAAGACGTTGTTTGCCGCTCTTTGTTTTAAACCTACTTTAGTTCATCTGCGTTATGACTGACCCTTTTAACTATTTACAGATGCTAGTGATGTCGCCATTGGGGCCATCTTAGCTCAGCACAATAAAGATCAGGTTAATCACTAAGTGGTTTACTTCAGCAAGACCATGACCAAGTCTGAACGATATTATAGCTTTTTTGAACATGAATGCCTGGAAGTTTTGTTACAATCATTGATTTTCAGCCCACCTACAAGGCATCCATTTCACCGTTATCACTGATCATAACTTGCTCTGATGCCTGCTGCAGATGAAGGACCCAGATGTCCAGTTAGCCAGATGAACTCTAAGTCTGCAGAATTACGATTCAACTAAAGTCCACCTCATAGGAGTGATTAGTCAAAACACTGGTGGTCTCTCTAGGATGCTAATACTAGCTGCTTTGACCCACAAGGGGACTGACTATATATTATAATTGGCTGGCACAAACGATGAGAGTTGGAGACTCCTGAGATCCAAGCTAAGATCCAAAAAATGACCTAAGACACTCAGAATAAGGAAGAAATGTTATATAAGAAAGTCAATAAGAATTGCTTTCTTATATCCACACTTCTTCATGAACTAATTATCCTAGAAGGGCATATGACTGTGGGACATATGGCAGTGAAGAAGACCCACAAATGGATAAAGAACTGAGTCTATTAGGACCAAATGGTTTAGACCATCCAAGAAGTTTTAGGGGCATGTATGACCTTGTCAATCCCAATATCGGGACAGCCTCCAATATCAATAAGAGTCATGGGCCCATCAGTATCTTAGTGTTATTAGCTTAATGTATTAGGTCCTTACCCACCGGGTTGATGGTCAAAAGTATAACCTACTAGCCATGGACAGCTTATCAACTGGGCAAAGCGGTCTCTGTTACCACTGCCACCGCAAAAACTCTTTCCCTATTCCTTATATGATCTAATTTTAACCCAGCATGGATGCCACCAAAATTGACTTTTAGACAGTGGGCTAAATTTCATCTCGCAGGTAGTCCAAAAACTAACTTCACTTTTTAGAACTAACCAAAGTTTCACTTCCACTTGCACCCTTCAACCAATGGTGCAGTGAAACATGCTAATGAAACTCTTGTCTCTATCCAGAAGATGTCCTCCTCCAAATCTACTCTCTGAAAGAAGTACTTACCCAGTGCTTTAATTGCTTACTGAATAAGCTACTATTTAATCATTTTGATGTCCACCCTTGAAGCAATATATGGACGTGCTCCCAATTTACCAATTAGTATTCAGACCCTAATTAATACCTCTGTACCCAAGAACTCTGATATAACTATGAGGGCCTTAGCTAATGAAGTTTAGCTTCAAGACCTAGCCACGCAAGGCATTGTAACCACCACAGAAAGGGAGACATCCCGATTTAATGTTGTCTCACCTTAATTAAAAATTTTCAATTAGGTGACCTCCTTCTCTATTATCCAATTGACCCGGAGTGCAACAGAATAAGCTCAATATTCTTTGGTCCATACCTTATAGGGCCATTAATAAGGTGACTATGAGTACTCCATTGCTGACGTCAATAAGGGGACAATGGTGAAGCGAGTAAATAGCTGCTTCCTTCAGCCCTATACCCTCCTCCAAAAGGACTTTGAGGGTGCTTTTAACAGGAGTTGAGATGATGAGTGAGTCAGAATCATACTACTGAATCGAGCCTACCAAGTTGGCTCTTAAGCCAGCATGGGTGAAGCCTTTCCTGGAGGCACCAAATTTTTTTGATAAGGAAGCATCACATACACAAGATTGATGGAAAAGCCTTCAGGAATGTCGTTCCTGATTACCAAACATCAATAGGCGCGACCCCACTGTTGCAGTCACAAGGACGACATAGAACAATGAAGTACCAACCAGATGGTTGATCCAGAAGGCGGTGAAAGTTCCCGATCATACAGGGGCACGATGTTCTGCAAGCACCAAGTCCCCGCACATCCTAGAAATATTGGCACTTTTTAACTCAATAAATTAGTCTATTTCACCCCATCTTTTGTCTTTATTGACCTCTCCGCTAGTTTACATCTCCAAGCCCATTTTTGAACTCTGGCTACAGTCAAGAGAACTGGTGCACTGAGAGCAGTATAAGAGGTTTTCACTAACACCCCATTCTCCATCATACTGATGAAGATAAGCCATTTATAATGTCATGTGACGCATCATGCACTGCAGTTGGGCTGTACTTTTGCAGAAACATGAGGGGCGTGAACAACATATGGCTTAATAATGAAAGAAGTTTAGTGCCACGAAGTGAGTCTGTGCCATTTCTGAAAAAGAGTTGGTGGCAGTATCTTTGTTACTGATGCACTGGCAATACGAGTTACAGTGGGCCAAAATTAAAGTGGTTGTGCTCACAGACCATAATTTATCACTTATTATCGCAAACCTCAGAAACTGGCTCATAAGCAGACCAGGACTCATTGTGACCTGAGTTTTATTTTAAGTACTAGTTTGTCAAGGAGCCTCCCATCTTTAATCAGATGTCTTGAGCCGCATACCCCCTAATGGGTCTCATTGCAGAATCAGACTCTGAATTGGTCACAGTTATCCCCCTGGACAGGCCATAGCTCCACCTAACTTAAGCCATCGCTGTGGTGGTGTCCCCTACACTAAACCCAAACACAAACCCAAACCTAAAGTAAGCTTAAATCTTAAACCATATACCTTGACTTCAAATCCCTTAATATTTCTGATAATCCTTTGTCCAGTAACCCCTTGTCAAAAAAGGTTCTTACCTGGACGCTGTTATCCTTGATTCTCCATCTGAGCCAGTGACTGAAGTTACTCCATCTGACCTAGTCCAGGCATCCCATGTCAACGAAGTTCTCTACAAGATGTGGTGTTGGCATTAAATTAAAAGATACTGAAGGTCAATACCTCATGTCAAGGATTGATGCTGGTAAAGACCATTTTGGATTGTATTCCCAAAAGGATAGGGCAATAGATTTTCGCGAAAAGGTATGGGTTCCCTCTGAGATAATTTCTGCGTCATAAGGGAACATCATGAGTCACCTACTATGGGGCACTCTGTCACGAAAAAATGCATTAACTTCATCAAATGAAGGTATGAAAGGAATGGACTGAAGAAGGATGTTCCCACCTGGATTGAGAAAATCTTGATCTGCTTTAGGTCAATATCAGATAATAGAGCAAAATAACCTATTTCACTCTCTTTAACTAGCAGCCAGATTATGGACGTTAATGTCAGTGGAATTTATTGTACTTTTACCCATCTCCCATGGATATGACGCAATCATGGTGGTGGCAGATTTTTTACAAGTATGCAACACTTATACCCTGTATGACAACCACCACAGCTGAGGACAGCATGGTTGTTTGTGGCATACGTGTTTGACCTGTTTGGTTTCCTCAGAAATTTATCAGCAATAGGAACCTAAGTTTACCTCATGATACTGGGATGCATTGTGTGAAATGTTATAAGTTAAGCCTAAAAGATTTTTGTCTTATAACCACAGCTCAAATGGCTAAACAGAGTATACTAAACATTTCTAGAGCAGTATCTTTGATGCTATGCGAATGCACCTCTGGATACATGGGTAGCGGACCTCCAATAGCTCAATTTGCATACATCAAGTTCCATGCATAGACGAGGATGTCAACTATGTAATCTAATTTGGGGTGCAACCCTGCGGTCTTATTAGGCCTCAAGCGGGTGGTAACATCGCTGCTTCAGATCTCTTTTTCACTCACATCCAGAAGGTTCATCAATAGGTTCAGTGCCAGAAGACTAAATCTTCCAATGACGCCTAGTGGCTTGCAGATATGAAGTAGCACGAGGCTCACAACTATCAAGAAGTGGATATGGTAATGGTGGACACTAAGAATCTGCACTTCAGGTTCCATGTTAAAAGCTATTAAGCAAGCTGGACCATTTCCTATACCAAGGTCCTGAACAGTGGTGCTTTACACTAGAACTGCCCCCTCAATGGAAAATTCATACCTCTAACCATACTTTCTTGCTCTCCGCTTTATAAGGACAAGAAACCGCGGATGTTGAGCCAAATTTATGGTAAAGAGTGCCACGAAGTTTGAGATAGAGAAGATACTGGATGAAAAACGGGATAAACGCCAAGTGCACTACCTGGTGTCATGGTTGAGATACCCAGCATATGAAAACAGCTGGGTACCATCTAAAAACTGTACCAATCGTCAGTAGTTACTGGAGGAGCATCACAAAAGAATTGTCATGTGCCTGCGCCTGTATTACCCTAGACAGCCATTCTAGCTCTCATTAAAATCCCCACCCCTCACAAGAACTAATCACTTGTAAATCCCCAGAAGGGGTCGTAAGCCCTGCTTGTCAAGGTTTGGGTAGTACAAGGCCTTACAAGCCAGCCATAAAGCTGGACAGGGGCGCGCACCCCTTTAGAACCAGAATGGGTTAAACCCAAGGCCCTGCCCCTCACCCAGATCTCTGACCAAGGGCAAACCCTGGATAAGAGATGGGTGGCTGATGCCCCTCCCTGTTTTCTTTGTGCCTTGTCCCCACCTACCCTCAACCCAAACCCATACAACTCTTAAAATTCGCAAGTGTCGTTAAAAATAAAGGAACTTAGTAAAGACTTTAAAAGAATTAAGAGACTCTCTCCCGCGGTCCCCACCCCCACTCTCAATTAGGTGGTTCATCCTGAAGCCAACCTGAATAGTAAAAACTTACCTCACTACTAAAATTTAGATAAAATAATAGAAGAAAAAGGGGCATAGATGGTGATCACACCCAACACCCATTCCAAAATCAATAAAGCGATTTTAACATTCATAATCTGGGAAAATGACCTTAGAATATCTTGGAACTATTGACTAATACAATTTTGATGTAAAATTATGGTTCAAAACCGTTAATTAACAGAATCAAAGCCAGAAAAAATTTCTGCTATTGTAGTTTAACTAAGAATCACTCTCTTTTCATCCCACCATAAAACTCAGCACCCTACTAATGGTAGAGCGTTGGGTATCTCTTTTTGATATTTCTCCCTTAAGTTTAATATATACTATTATTTCAAAACTTTCAGTCAGTTATTCAAATAGATTAAATGAAAAATGGAACATCTCCTGGGTTAAGTATTTCCAACACCCCTTTAACGCGCCAACTAACATCCCCTTGAAACCATTGGTGCTATGTGGACTTTGGCTGGCCTTATGGGTTCTAGCATACCCACGAAGGGACCTAATTTTCTTTATAATTGTGGGTTCCTAATAGGAACAACCTGCTAATAATAATGGAAAAGAGCACTGCAAATGGTGCCAGTACACAGAGGACCTAATATAACGGTGTACACAATTTGTTTAAATTATAAGATATATCAAAAATGTAAGAAATTGATTAGACACCAAAAGGGATTCAATTAACAAGTGCATATCTGGCCTAAGCTTTGGTGCCTTTATCTGGAGGGGTCCAGGCTCCTCAAAGGGAGAAGTAGAAACTGCAGACACTTTAGACAAAAAAGCCACCTATATTATTTGAGTTCTACCCAAGGAGTTCTGCAAAGAGGTCAAATCAAGGGACTGTCAGAAGAGTGTCTATAGCTCTCCAGTTCCCAGCGAGGTAATGCACGGTGCACAGCCCCAACGCCAGGGAACCAGTCATCAGTACTAAGGTGAGCATAGCCCCGCAGAGGGTGCTGGAGACAAGGTAGTTTAATGCGAGGGTATTTTATGAGATATAAATTAATAGATATTGAACAAATAACTTGACTTGGGTGGACTTCAAAGTGGAGTCCATATGCAAGCAGTGACCTGGGCTGGAGTGAAAGGGTGGCTCAGTCTGGAGGGAATCAGGGCGGCCCAGCAGTGCACCAGATGTGAGAGTTGAATTTGTGCAAAACAAACGGCTAATGTTGAGGGAGACCTCCCAAAAGAGGTCCGCGCACAGGTTTACCCAAGTTAACATAAAAATGTAAATTAACGAGGAAAATTTATTTATGAGGAATATAACCAACGAGAAGATTGGTTTTGAAAAGTTATATTTAAACAGTTTTTGGTGGAATCATCAATCAGTGGAATTGGTGCTAAGCCCAGGTGCACCAAAAAGTGCACGCTTCCATTAGCAGGGTACTATAGGTAGAAAAGGACCAAACTCAAGTTATCAATTGAAGGCAAGGCCGACCTGAGTTAGAAATTTCAAAAGTTGAGTGGATTTTGAAACCCCTTTCAAGTGTCTCAATTGGATTAATGAAAAAAACTGGTCATATAGTGTTAAACCGTATTTTGCATTTGAAGAGTTTTTCGTAGGTCCTTCCAAATCATGCACCCACTGTTTTCATCCCAAAAACGGTTATCCCATATATAAAAATATAAATAGTATGGCAGTTTAAGCTGATTCAGCTCCTGCCAACACCCTCCTCCGCCAACAACTCCATTGCGATGTTACCTCTTGTTAAGGGTATTCCTATCCCAAATTTCTCCCATGATTTTGAGGAGGATGCAAAATATGAAATTGAGGAGCTTTCTTTTGGTGCAAGCCACGCTTGCATTGATGCAGCAAAAATCTCTCTTTTTGACCCCACTTACCCCAAAACCTACCAGCACATCAAGTCATTTACTTGTGTGCCTGCTCTCATCACTTTTGCTGAGCATCAACTTGATCAATATGTTGAGGCGATGGACACCGCTGGCCTCAATACCAAAGAAAACCCACAATTGTACCTCCTTATGCCACATGTTGCTGATGCACCCACCACAATGCTGTCCGCCATGGTCCTCCAGCTAAAGCGGGCGCCAGACAAAAGTTTCCCCAAAGCTTCCTCACCTTCTGATATGGCTTCCTAGGCTTTTGGCTGAGGTGCTATATTAGGATTTTTTTATTCTATTAATCCCTTTATTTGGCCCATTTGCAAATGAAGATGCGTGGCGGCTACACCTTTTTAGTTGGGCACCACTAGTGCTAAAAAAGGGTTTTGAAACCCATTTTACAAGGGACCATCTAGTACTAAAAAAGAAACCCATTTTACAAACAAACAAACCTACCATTGTGGTTAATAAAGTTACTCACCATTTTAATGCCAATGCCATAATATGGGCTGGGCATCACGCAATTCACCTGGCCAACCTGCAAAATATCTGGCCTGCACCCAGCGTTGGTCTAAGCTGTGCTTTAGGTCAGGGAAGGTCCTGAAGCTTGACCTTTTGGGCCTCCTGACGCCCAGCCTTGTCTTGGCTGTTGGTACACTCAATTAAGTCATGTAAACATGACATTACCCTCTCCTCTTTTTTGGGCTCCACCCCCCTCCAGGGGCATTCACCAAGGAAAAACTTTTGTGGGAAGGGGCCAACTTTATAGCAGCGATGGCTTGATTAGACTTAAATACTGTGGCCTCCAGAAAACGCTCGTGGAATGCTTTAATTAGATTTTGGACATGGGCGCAGTCATGCACTGGGACCCAAACGTTCTCTGCTTCCTCAAATCCCTTCCCAGATACAAAATACTTGAGTCTTCTTCTTACCCGATGGGAGGCTACAATCCCCCCACTTCTCACTCTGGCGCCTCATCCAAGAAATAAGCCTTAGGAGTATCTGGTGGGGGCCCTTAAACAATGTAAGCTTGCTTTCATGGAATACTGAAAAGATTTGAAACGAGGAGGGGAGATCCAACTGGTATGAGGCGTGGCCCACCTTTTTGACAATGTGGTAAAGCCCAAGCCTCTTCAGTCCCAGTTCATTGCATGAAGCTTGATTCAGATGTTCTCAGAATCCAGCATCACGAGATCTCCTTACTTGTACAATGGTCCAGATAGTCTCAGACTATCAGAGTTCTACTTGTAGTCTTGCCTGGATGCATCTGAATTCGTGCTCTCCCTCTGGTGTAATTTCTTGATCATTTTGAAAAGCCCACTACCGCTTCTACCTTGGATTTACAACTGGGATCCAGGTTAAAGGCGGTATTGAATAATAGTTGGCGAAGATGGGATAAAAATTGATTGATTCATGTTGGGCATTGTTATAATTAAATTGAGCCATGAGGATATGGAAAACCAAATCTGGATGATCTATGGCAGTGTAACACTACAAGAATTGTTTGAGGCACTGGTTCACTCATTCAGTCTGCCCATTTGATTGGGGGTGATAGGCAGTTGATCATCAGGGGCGAATCTTAAGAGTCTTACACTACTCTTCCCAAAAGATGGAGGTAAACTGGTGTCAGGATTTCGCCAAATTCTCTTATTTCCAAAAACTCCACCCCATCAATTCCCCCAGCATTATTGGAAGAAGAGAGCAATATATCTCAATCTATATTGTTGACAATTAATCTCATCCCAATCAATTGATTGAAGATTCAATCGCGCAGAGATTTATTCGCTCTGATAGATTATGAGCCCTTATGAAGCCTATACATATCCCCTCTTTTTGATAAAAAAAATTAGGTCAAATTATAAACCTGTTTTTACTTTAAATTTATTGCTTTTTGTCAAATTCACTCTGTGTAACTTCGAGAGAAAGCCTGCCCCATAGGAAGTGTAATTTAAAACTTCCAGAGTGGTGCTCACTACAGGGGCATTCTGAGTTATGCGCCAGAGAAAAACATCAACTATTACCACGGATTTTAAATTTTCGCCTGAAGAAGCTCAAGACCATGAGCAAGGCCACATATTACGATGGGTTCATTTATCTGAAACCCAAATCTCAAGATTACCTTCCAGTTTGAATTTCATGCCAACTTGAAATTTTATGGTCCTAATTTATGTTTTACTTCAGCTTTTCAACTACCACCTGAGGCTTTATGAAATATTATTAATTAAACTGCTTGAAGGTGCTTTAATTTCTGGAATCCATGCTACCCAATCTCAATATAATGCCATACCCTCTATCTTGCGGGAAGTGTTGCAATCCTCTAAAATGCTTGGAATTGGCACCAAGCAATACTTGCACCAGCTCATTCACTCAACCTTATACCATTTATTACCTGTAGTGGGAATGATAAATCAAGGGATGCTCAATTTACTAGAAGGACTTCAATCCTTGAATAATCATGTTTCCAAATTTTTCAAGTCTGCCTCCCAATTTAGATAAGATAATTGTGAGGCCATTATTAGTAATTGGAACCTTCTCAATGAAATTCATCAACAGCTTATTCAGTTTAATATTGGGATGTCTGGTTTTGTTGATGATCAGTTCAAAAATTGAGTTCAGGAGATTTAGAGAGAATGTGAGAGGGTCTTTTCCAACTCTCTGAGCATAATCAATCAATGGAGGCGGAAGTCAGAACCCGCCTTGTTCAAAAGGAGTAGCTGTATCCAAGAATTCAATTCCAGGTCAATGAGGTAGAAAAAACCACAATATCGATGGGTCCCCCAGGGGTTGAAGGATTGGTGGGCCACCTGGGGGTGTAGGACCACATGGACCACCCTGTGCTGATGGACCTTGGGGACCCCCTGGGAATGGTGGGCCTCATGGTCCACCAAGCGTTGAAGGTCCTCAGGGGCCTCCAGGTGCTGATGGCCATTCCAGATCCCTTCAACAAATTGACTCTCTCTTGAGTATGATGGATTGCTTGTGTGAACAATTCTATAAATTGGCTAAGGAATGTAACTTGACCCCCAATGGGGTACCAATCGATCCCCTTTCATTTCTTCAGTCTTTACTAATGAGTTGGTCAATTTGGGTAAATGGGCAAAAGACACATATATTCTACTCCATGCTTGTGAATCTAAAGGAGAAATGCTCCAAGAGAAGATTGAGATGCTGGAGCTCAAGTATAATGCCCAACAGGAACAGATTTTTGAGCTATCTCGCCGATTTGATGAGAAAGTGGGGCTTGGTGAGCTGAACCATTGGATTAATAAAATTTGCACCGAAACTGCTGGTCTTATACATCAATTTTCTTCTCAAGCGTCAGACTCCAATTAATATGTTTCACTCAATCTGAACAACTCAGAGTACATGTTTTGACCTCTAATGCCTCCATGAGTTTCAAACCAGTATTCAAGGACAAGTACTCCCTGGGGGAAGGCAGCATTATTTCCTTCCTCTATCTTTATGAAAAGGCACTAAGTGAGGCTACGGATCACCATAAGATGAATTATTTGCCAAATTGCCTTACTCATTTGGCTAAGGATATCATGGTACCCCACTTAATGACTTGCTCTACCTGGTGTCAGGTGAAGGAAGCGCTTATCAAAGAATTTGGGAGTGAGAAAACTCTGTTCTCTCAAAAACAGGCTTTTATGGGTATACAGCCCCACCAAAACGAATCTATCAAAGACTTTGCTCATCAGTTCTATTGAGAAGCTCAGACTCTAGTAGCTTGTGGTCAGTTAAATGTGGATGATGCAATTATGGCAGTTAAGTCAGCTTATTCTTCCAGAACGCAAATGCAAGTTTATCTAATCAGTGTAAAAAGAATTTCCGAAGTATTTTGGACATTAAGGAGGCCTTGTTGGAATTTCCTCCTCAAATCTCCAAAAAATTCTGATTTTATGAGTTTCCCAGACCTAGTCGCCCCAAAGTCTATGCTATGCCTGAGAATACTAGGGCGATCCAGTGTAATTACTGTCATCGATATTTTCATACTGAGGATTGTTGTTTCATAAAGGAAGCAGATGAGAATAGGAAAAGAGATAAGCCCAATAAGATTCTCCACCTTGATAATGAGATGAGTGCGCAGCAAGAGCATCAGAGCTTGATTGAGTGTAATCAAGATGAACATTCTTCTAATTCCTTGCCCTCCTTGTTGGCTTTATCCTCTTAGTTCAGAAGCACCATTACACATATTGACTTCTGAGTGAATCAAATCATTGCCAAAACTATCATAGATACAGTATCTCCAGTGAATGTTGTTTCATCAAAATTCATTAAGCGAATCAAATTAACTCCTGATATTTCTCACTTTGAAGAATATGGCACATCTGGACCTCAGAGTACTTGGTCAATTGGAGCTTTTTCATCCTTTCCCTGAAAATTGGGAAACTAAACTTTACGTTACCTGCCATTATACTCAATAACTTGAGTTATGGCCTAATTTTGGGAACTCAATTTTTACAAGAATTCAACGGAATTATCAATTACTCCAACTTGTCATTGTCTCTCTTGGGGTATAGAGTTCCCTTACTTTTATCCAATCATGCTTCTACCAGATGTCGGTTATGTCCACTAGAAGGAAACAAAAGGTCTTATTCACTTCAGTATCACGTTGGAGATTCTCACGTAAAATTACCCCCTACATCGGCTGATATTGAGTAGGGGATGCCTATTTTCTCCCCCAAAAACTTAGTTATTCCGCCAAAATCACAGGTAATTGTTAACACTTCTTTGCATTTTTTGATTCCCAAAGGACATTTGTTACAAGTTCAAGGCATTTTAAACCCTTCTGCTAAAGAACTCTTGCCTTGTCATGGAGTATTGGATTATGCTTATTAGGATCATTATCTGTCTTAAGGAGAACCTTACCAATGAGCTGAATTTGGTAGATCAAGAGCATCTGATTGCTTCTGTCAAGTTACTGCCTTTATCTCAGATTTTTGATGTTAAACCCTTCGGAAGTCTACAAGATTTTGGGTTGGAAAATGATCAGGAAGTCCCTTATTGTGGGTCCTGCTATCAGGAAACACTTTTCTAGTGAACAGGAGAGACAATTGCTTCAATTGTTAGATGAATATTCTGACATTTTTGCTAATCATACGATTTTGGGAAGATGAAAGGAGTAGTGCACACTGTTGAAACTGGCAATCACGTTCCTATCCGTTTAAACCCTACCATAAGTCTAAAGTAGAAGAAGCCCAGGTTACTAAGGAGCTGCATCAATTGTTGGAGGCTGGATAGTTGAAACCCTCCAATAGTCCTTGGGCATCTCCATTGTTATTGGTTAAAAAAGGATGGTTCTCACCAAGTTGTTATGGATTATTGTAGACTTAACGCTATTACTTGACAATATTCTTATCCCTTACCTAGGATTGATGTTTCTCTTAAGTTGTTAGCTGGATCCACCTATCTCTCAGCCATGGACTTAGCCAGTGGATACTGGCAAATCGAGTTATCGCCAGAAGATCATGCCAAGTGTGCCCTAATATCAAGTGAAGTGTTGTTTGAACCAACTCATATGCCTCAAGGACTAAGCAATGCCCCAGCAACTTTCAAAAGGGCTATGGACAGTATGTTACGGGAACTAAAGCTTACATCTGTTCTGGTATATCTTGATGATATGACCATGTTTTCCAAAACTTTTACTGAGCATTTGGACCATTTAAAAAAGTTTTTCAGATGAAATCTGGAGCTCTTCCTTAAAACTCAAACCCTCCAAATGTTCATTCTTTCAAAACGAAATGGACTTTTTAGGACATCAGGTCTCAGCTAAAGGGATTTGACCCCTTTCAGACAAAATTCAAGCCATCCAATAAATGCCTACTCCAACCTCTTTGCGGGATATTTAAGTCCTTCTTGGCATGGTTGGGTATTTTTGGCAATTTATACCCAACTTTGCTGATATGGCTGAACCCTTATTTCACCTATTGCAAAAAGGAGTGCAATTGAGTGGTGACCAACTCAAGAACAGCCGTTCAATTCTCCACGTAGTTCTTTGATCAAGGTACCTGTTTTAATTCATCCCCAATTTGACATGCCTTTCTTTTTACATAGTGATGCCATCAATGTCGCTATTGGGGCTATCTTATCCCAGTGTGATCGAGAAGAATGATCATCCTGTCGCTTTCTATAGCAAAACTTTGTCAAAGGCTGAACAGAATTACAGTGTCACTGAGCGGGAGTGTTTGGATGTAATTTTAGCAACCAAGCACTTCCATCCCTTCTTATACGGTAACTATTTCACTGTGTTTACCAATCATTCTTCCTTAAGATGGTTGCAGAACATGAAGGATCCTGATAAGAGATTGACCCGTTGGGCTTTAAGGTTGCAAAATTACAATTTCTCCGTTGTTCATTGTTCAGGTGATCAAGATCAAAATGCTGATGGGCTGTCCTGATTGCCTAATTTTGACTTTGGAACTAGATAAGGAAGAACGTTTATATAAACTTATTGGATGACCTGAGTTGTGGGACCGAGAAACTGAAGAGGATCGAGCCTTACTAAAATCAATTACCAAAGATACTATGGTTTGGGACGGAGTTTTGTATAAGAAAGTCAGATCAAAGTAGTTACCCTTTCTGCATCTCAACTATAGATTTCACGCTATAATGGAAGGTCATAAAAAAGTTGGTCATATTGGCTTAAAGAAGACTCAAGAATGGTTGAAGACTCGATACTATTGGAACAACATGACTGAATTCATTTGAGAAACCCTTGACTCGTGTCTTATTTGTAAACGCCATGAAACTACTAACCCTACTTTTCAACATCAAGTTATTCCTCCAACTAAAGCTTTTGAGGTGGTCAGCATTGATGTTGTAGGTCCTTTTACTCGTGGATTGCATGGACATCAGTATATCATTATGGCTGTTGACCATTTAATCAAATGGGTTGAGGCCATTTCCATTTCTACTCCCTTGGCTAAAACTCTAGCGCTATTCCTATACCAACATATCATTTATCAACCTGGGTGTCCCAAGGTCCTAATGTCAGAAAATGGGACTAACTTCACCTCGCAACTTATACAGGAGTTATCCAAATTATTTAACACTGCTCAGCAATTTGTTTCTCCATATAATCCATCTACAAATGGGGCCATTGAATAAGTTAATGGAGCCCTAGTCTCAATTCTAAGGAAGATGGCATCCACTGACCTAACTCGGTGGAATTTTTATTTGCCTAGTGCCATGTTTGCTTATCAGATAAGCTATCATCACATTATCAAGATATCCCCTTTTAAGTGCATATATGGGCGGGATCCTTCAGTCCCTTCTAGTGTTCAGACAATCCTTGAGGAAAGCTTTCCAGAAAATTATAATTTAATTATGAGGAATCTGGCTAATGAGATTATCTGTCTTTAAGCTCAAGCAATGAAATCAATTGAAACAACCACTCGAAAAGAGACTCAAAGGAGCAATTAACACACACCTGACTTACCTGAATACCAGATTGGTGATTACGTTATGTACTATCATTCTTGGCCTGGTGGGCGAACTGAAAAGTTAGGAACTAATTGGTCTGATCCTTATCGAGTTATATTTTAAAAAGGACTAAAGTATTCAATTGTTCATGTTGATACTGGTATAGTGGTAAATTGTATTCATTCTAGGTTTTTAAGAAGTCACCCTCACCGCAATCAAATCTTGAGGGGGGAAGTGTCAGGATTTCACCAAATTCTCTTATTTTCCAAAAATCCCACCCCATCAATTCCCCTGGCATCATTGGAAGGAGAGAGCAATATATCTCAATCTATCAAGGCTGACGATCAATCTCATCCTGATCAATTGATTGTGATTTGATCGCGCAGAGATTAATTCGCTCTGATAGATATGAACCATTATGAAGCCCATTAATATCCCCTTCTTTTGATAATAAAAATTAGGTCGAATTATAACCTGTTTTTACTTTAAATTTATTGCTTTTTAAAGAATCCACTCTGTGTAACTTCAAGAGAAAGCCTGCCCTATTGGAAGTGTAATTCAAAACCTTCAGAACTGGGGTCCACAATCGCTGATTAATTTTGGGGGACACCATGAGGAGCAAACACATGAATGGCAAAGGGCTTAGCCATCTCAGCTGCAGTTACTGTGTTCTGCACTGTATAAAGTGGGCGAACTTCTAAAAAGGTGCACCACTACCATGATAGCATTGTAGCCATCAAATACAGGCAGTATCACAATAAAATCCACTGATAAAGAAGTCCAAGGCCCTTCAGTCTTTTGAACTGATACCAACAACCTTGCTAGTGGCTGTTAATTCAGTTTCATTTGGTTGAAGACCATGTACTCTTTACAATAAATGCCCACCTGCGCTGCTAACCCCTTCCAAAAGTAAGTGTGGCGAATAAGCTCCAGAGTCTTCGCCTTCCTGGATGACCAATGGTAATTCCATCATGATGGTTCTTGATGATTTCCAGGAAAAGTGGTCCAGCAGGAACCCATAGGCGCCCCTGAAACCACACCATCTCATCCTTCACATGATAAACCCTGGTAATATCCTCCTGATTCAATGCGCTATTAGCAAGGATCATAGTATATCAGCCAACAAAAGCTGTGAAAGGAATACCTTTCTGAACATACCATATTTTAATTTTTAAATTTAATTTTAATTTTATTTTAGGAAGGCCACGAGGTGACAGACACTTCTGATAAGACACTAAATAATGAAACGAACTTCAGCAAGAGTAGGGCACCCCAGAGAAGCAGACGCTATCTCCTGCTGCCAGCGGGAACGCCAAGAGAAGGAAGGGGTGTTACGTGTGCAGGGGCTTGCACCACTATTGGGCATGTATGTAAAAAGAGTCTGAAATGATAAACCAGAATGGGAACCAGGATGAGACCATCTTGCGGTGATGGGGTGAGAGGTACCCAAACATCCACACTTGAAAGTGGTCCACAAGGTGTGTCTGGAACCGGAGTAGAGCTTCCTGGAGGGTGGTAGTGGAGCTTAAAAAGCATCCAAGACAATCGTGTGGATAGTCCACATAGCGATTGCAAACACTAAGGCATGGAGGGAAGGCGGGAGAGGAGAAACCATGGACAAAGCAAATATGTCCTTAGACAGGATGAAGGGCTGTGCCTGATCCTGGCGAAATAGATGCTATACCTCACGCAATATCGATTTTGAGGAAGGGCACTCTTCCAGGCGGTTACAACGTTCCATACTGGCCACACACGACGCAAGTTGAGTGTAAAGCGTTAGAGCGCTCAGCAGTATGATATAGCCATCTCAAGCAGCGCCACACATGAGAACAAGTATGAGGCTGCAAAAGATGGTGGTGGGCGTACTTCCAAATGGCTTTCTGGGTATCCAGGAAGTAAGGGATGTCCACCATGTCCAGGTAGTCCACCCTGGCTATGGTAGGGGAACTCATGGGTAATACTACGTTCAGAATAAGTACTCCTTGGACTTCCTAGGTGAACTGATGAGAATGGCGCCCCCTCTAGGCTCTGTGTCCAAGATGTGAATTCTCCGCTCAGCGCTCTGCATGGAGAGGAGGATCCTTTTGAATTGGGGTGACGTCCCATGTTGGCCCGCAGTAGAAGGATGTGAGGCGAGATATTTTAACAGAGAGTGGAGGTGGGTAGGATTGCTGAGGCCCATGGCGTGGGAGAAATTGGAGTGGGCCGCGTGGGACCAGTGCTGGGCTGAGATAGTAGGGTTGGTGACGGCGGCGATCCAGGTGCCAAGGATTTTGGAAGTATGGGCCTCAAAGTTGAGCAGGCCTATACCACCACTATGGCAAGGGCTAAATATGACATCCAGGCTCACCGGTGGTGGGAACTAACCAAAGCTAACCTTGCAGAAGGGTGTATAATGACTTGAAGAAACAAAGGGAAAAAGCGATGGCGTGGGCCTCAAACCAAACTTTATAAAGGAGCATAGAGTTGGCTAGCACTACCCTGCCTGCAAGGGAGGTCTGGCGGGCTCTGAGGGAAGCTATGCATCTCGTAACGCTGTCAAGGATATGGTTTTCCATCAACATTGAGGCGTACTCTCTGCCTCCAGCCACACCCCCAAATGGCGGACAGGGCCAACGGTGGGGCGTGGCACAAAGGGGAGCACAAGCAGGGCGGAGTGGGGTGGGCAGGGTAAGCAATCCCGTGAGTTAGTTGATGAGGCAGGTAGGAAATGGGGCGCTGGGGCCCAGCAGGCTTGATACAAAAAAAAGGAAAACAATTTCGGTTTTGGAGGCGTTAAGTGCAGCATTACTTACCCTGGAGCAAACCTGGATAGTATCTTCAAGCGCGCGTGCATCATGATTGTTAGACGCCCCAACCACACAGTCATCGGCAGATGCCAACATCTTGACTGGTGCTTGGCTTTGCACATGGACACCAGTAAGGTATGCATTCACATTTTGAAGAAGTGGGTCAAGGCTAAAGTTATGCAAGAGTGGGCTTAGAGGATCCCCTTGGCGTAGGCCCCTTTGAGGGCGGACTACATCCGTGAGGAAACCAGGGCCACGCACAGCCATTATGGCAGATTCCATTAGCAACAGCACCCAATTAATGTAACGAAAGGGGAGGTGGAACTTGTGGAGGTGGCTCTGAGGTAATCCCAATTGACTCTATCATAGGCCTTCTGCTGGTCTAAAAACACAAGTGCTCCAGAAGGCATGGATTGTCAGACATTGACTACTTGGTTTATATTGTCCCAAATCGACCTTTTGGGGATGAAACCAAATTGTTCTGGGGAAATGAGAGCAGAGGCAACAACCCCTAGACGGTTAGCCATGATTTTAGTAAAAACTTTTGTGTCTGTGTTAGTGAGTGAAATTGGGCGCAAGTTGGCAAAGTCCAGCTTGTCCCCTTTCTTGTATAACGTTATCGTGAAGGCCTCTTGCCCTCCAGCTAGGAGGCGCGTTTCCATAAGGCGTTGGTTCAGAGAGGCAAGCAGCAAGGAGGAAAAATCTTTGAAATACTTCTTATAGAACTCATAAGGGATGCCGTCTGGACCTGGGAATTTCCTGTACGGTGCACCACAAATGGTGGACCAGAGTTCATCCCAAGTAATTAAATTCATTAACTCTGGAAAATGGAAAATGGTGCAGATATGTGCACTTTAAAGAAAATTGTTAACTTCGGCTGGCTGAACTGGATTGGATCAATATAATTTAAAATAATAGTTTTTGTATTTCAATTGCCACTTCAGCTGGCATATCTGCTATGGAATTGTCTGGCCGTCGCACCTGTGTGCAGGTCAAGCTCTGGCGTGGTGCAAAGAATTAATTGAAAAAAGTAAGCGGAACATATATCACCTGCTGTTATATGCTTTGCTTTATACTAAACACAAACCCAATGCTTGTGTTATCTTAACAGTGTGTTGAGGCGAGCGGATGCTTCCACCCACTTGTGACCCCAAGCTGGGATGTAGCCTGCAGCGGGGACGTTAGACTCCAGGTGATCCACTTCTGCCAGCGTGTGCAAAATGACTGCTAAGGCAGCCCACGAGCGACAGGAGGAGAGTTAGCAAGCCTGGCAGATTGTGTTTAATTTGAAGGTTGACCAGGTGGAGATTGGGTCTGCACATAATGGTGCGGTAAACTCCAGAGCTGAGGTCACAGTTTCCAACCACAAGGAAAATCATGGCGATGCAATCTCGGTGGGGCAGAGTTCGCACCGTTTTGCGCCTGGGCCACTGGATTGGACGAATGGAAGGAAACCAATACCATTCTGTGGTCAGAAAAATCAATTTTAGTTGTGGTATAGTGGAAAAATTTTAGATTGACATTTCAATGGTGAGAATAATGTCAATGCGGGTCATAGACCTTAGCTGGCCGTTGTGCACATGGGGGTGAGACATGTTAGTGAGTAGCAGTGCATGATGTGGCAGAGTATTGAGCAACCCTAAGGTGGCTTTGAGAACGCGAAGTTTAACATGCCCCTGTGGGGGTGTAGGTGACGAGGGCCAGCGGTCTGTGGTTGGGTTCGTCTAGCAGTTCATGTCGCCAACAACAAATGGGTCAGGGGGTAGCAGAAGGGAATTGATGGCTGAAAAGAATTCCTGACGATCTCATGCACAGGTTAGGGCATAAATGTTAATGACAGTGTGCACTTCGTCGTCCCATGAAAAGGTGACTACAAGAATGCAGCTGTCAAGGTACAATTTTGATAAAATAAGTTTAAAACTATGTTCACTCAAACAAGCACCCCACAGTGCATAGACCAAAAGGAAAGGGAAGGGAGGAGCATGGTTGCCCATGATTCCTCTGCACCGTGCGGACAGTGGGTTTCCTGAACGTCCAGGATCTCCACAGGTAATTTATTTTTTAGAAAACTCAGTTTCATAGCCTGGGATGGTGAGGCCTTGAGTCCAGCGATGTTCAACGTCCCTAAAGTAAAGGCTCACCCATTGCACCTTAGGTGCGAGGGGAAGGGCACCCATGCCCTTCAGCCTTCTCATTATCAGCATGTTGCTGCTTGGCAGCGCAGGTATTCTGTGCTATGGAGTATGGTTTGGTATGGGAAGCTTTAGCTGTGAGGTTCACGTTGGATTTTGCCTTCTGCTTTTTCCCCACTGTGGGACCTATTTTTGGCGTTGTGTGCACTTGCGGTGTACCATTGCATGAAGGTGGAATTTTGGCAGGAATTTTGTTGAGAGACTTGGTTCCAATCAAACCTTGGTAGCATTGGTCAGGTGAAACTGACTCACCCATCAGGTTTTCAGCTTGGGTGGCCCAATCAGCTTGGGCGTCCCAATCTGATTGGTGGAAGGATTCATGAGCTGCTTCTGCCGCAAATGTCTCATTGTCCTCCTGGAGCTGAGCTGGTGGAATTGTGGATGCGGTCTTGGCCGCCTCCTTGGCCGCAGCCTTGTGGGACTGCTTGGCCTTCTTACGCTCCTGTGGGGACACAGGTTTTACTTGAATGTAGCATCCTTGCGCTCCCCACAGGAAGGCTGCGTTGGTGTCTACTGCCAGTTCATAGTTGGCATCTGCACTGCACATTGCATCTGAGATTATTCAGATTAAGTGAAGCCCTCCTTGGTGGGGCAGGTATGGGCCTTGTGGCCAAAAGTGCGACAGAAAGTACAGATAGGAGGCGCGCTATCCACGGTGACGCTGAATGGGCGGGAGTCTTGCCCATTGATTTTGATAAAAGCGGTATGTGGGATTTGGGTCAAATCTTCTGCTTTCCCTGCGGATGGGGTGAGAACAACAATCACTTTGACTGTGCACAGGTCTGGCAAAAGGCGTAAATTTCTGCATCTCAAAGGATTAAATTTCCCCATATTCGGTGAGCCCAGCCTTTGGGTGGTGCTCCAGCATGGTGCACTTGACTGTAGTAGATAGGAAGTCAAAAGTTACGTTAATTTGTTTAATATAGTCCAGTGGGTGCACTTCGTTTCGACTACCCATTGACTGTCCAGGAGGTCCACTACTACTTGCACATTTGCCGCTTTGTCCACCACATCTTTGTTTTCAAATCAAAGATCCAGCCAACTTCAATGCATGGAGTGAGGTGCGATGTACACCGCGTTTGGGAAATGTGTGTTTACATCTCCATAAAACTTCTCCCAAAGTGCTAATTGTTAAACATCCAGGAAAACATGCACCCCATGTTCCACCTATGATAGTTGTTGGGAGTGTTGCGTATTGATGAACTGGTTGCAGCGCGCTTGCCAGGCCAAAATTTCTGGGGAAATGGTAAACGTCGTTTTTTACTATTAATTCTATCTATTCCACCAGATTCACCGGGGCATTTATGAAGCTTGGTTGATGTGGGGCCTACACCTGTGCCCTTAACTTTACTCGCCCAACTGCTCCCTGACATTGGGTGCAAACTAATCTCCTCGATGAGATTATCAAACTTACCTAGACTTGAATTGAAATTTGTTGCAAAAGTGTTTGCAACGAGAGAGAAAAGTTGAACATACCATATTACTCCACACTTTCCATAGGATCAAGCGCTGGCCAGTGGGCCGAGGGAAGAAGGAAGTTAGGACATAATCTTATCTGGCGGAACCATCAAATGGGTATTTTGCACATCTAACTCCTTAAGATCTGGAGCTAGTGCAGGGTTGCGGCTCAAAGCATCCGCCAAACCATTCTTCTTGCACTTAGTAAACTCATAGGAAAGCACAAATTGGTCTAGGGTCTCATGCCACCAGGTTTGCCGTGGGGTCAAGACATGAGATGCGTGGTAGTACAGTAAGCACGGTGATCTGCATGTATGTGTAAGGGTTGGGGTGAGCCATGCAAGTCTTTGACGTCAATAAGTCATTGCCTCAACCACTGCTAATAACTCTTTATCATATACGAAGTAATTTAACTTGGGCAGGTACATCTTCCTGGAAAAATATCCCACTGGATGTTCTATTCCATCTTCTCCTACTCGTAATAAGGCCACTGCTATGGAAAAGTTGGAGCATCAGAAGCCATAATAAGCTCTTTATTAGGATCTCCATGGTGAAGGACGGACGTGGACATCATGGTGCACTTTACTGCTTGGAAGGCATCCTGAAAAGTTGAGGACCATTTGAGCACTTTTGCCCCACTCGCCTTAAACAATGGCGCCATCACTTCATAAAGATTCGGTGTGAATTTCTTAAGGAACATACAAGTCCCCAAAAAAGTCCTCAATTCCTTAACTGAAGTTGGGGTAGCCACTCACAAATCGCTTTCTCCTTGTCTGGAGGTATCATGTCCCCTTGGTCAAAGATTACATTGCCCAGGAAGGTGACCTGGGACTTGAAGAGTTCACATTCACTAATTTTTAACATAAGGTCAGCTGCCCTCAAACGCTCCACCACCTAGCGAAGGTGTACTTCCTGGAACTCATTGTCAGGGGAGAACACTAGAATATCATCCATGTAAGCTACAGCGCATACCCCTAGTAGATTCTCCAAAGCCACATCAATACGTCATTGAAAGATCGCAGGGGCATTTTTAAGCCCAAAGGGCATAGCCTGAAACTGGAAATTTTGTTTTCTGGTACAGAATGCGGTTAGACAAGACGCGCCCTTCTTGATCCAGATCTGAAAGAACGCATATAAACAATCCAGGTAAAAGAAGACTTTCGCCTTCTTCACATATCGTGCAAGCTGTGAGTCCAGTGAGATGGGATGAAAGTCTGGTATAGTGACGTTATTGGGATTTCCATAGCCTACACATGAGTATAAGGTACCTTCAGCCTTCTCCACAAAGAGAAGTGTGGAGCATACCAGGGAGGTAAGCTGAAATATTATGCCTTTAGCTACTGCTCCTTAACCCAAACATTTAAGGCCGCTTCCTCCCGTACAGTCAAAGGGTAAATGAGAGAAGATAATGTGCAAGATCCACGGTGAGCTTGAACTCGCAGTCAAACTCTGAATGGGCTGGTAGTACATAGGCTAAAGCTGCATCAAACGAAGATTCCAGCCCTTCCAAACAGGAAGGTAAGGGTACCTCCAGAGAGGGCTTCAGCAATGGGGCAAGTCTGAGAGAGTGGATATTTGGTTAGTGGGGCATATTGCCCAGAGTATTCGCTTCAGACAAAGGGAAAGCTAATTATGATCATTTAAACGTTAGAGATAAGGTATTGTCTTTCAAGTTGGTTCTGACGTCAAACTTTCTCCACCACTTTACACCCAAAATGATGGGGTACAATAGGTTTTTGATATCTTGGAAGTGGTCAGACAAATGATATATGCCAACTTGATAATCCACTAATCCCAGAACTTTCAGCGTGGGAATACATTGGGAAGCCCCTCATCTAACCATACTATCTGGAAAGTAACTCAGCTCAAGGTAGTCGGCTAGGTCCTAGCCAATAAAACTCTCAGAGGCTCCAGTATCCACAAAAGTAGTGTGTTGAGTTTCCTAAAGGGGCTGAAAGGGTAGCAGTTAACAAAAGCTATCCTTAATGGTCTTTATTTATAGCAGACAACGCCAGCACTGCACCATAAAATCTTTTTCAGTCATAAGCATGCCTCCATGGTAAGTTTCCAAATCATAGAATGGAGAGGGATAGTTGGCCACTCTTACTACTGAGGTCAATTATCCCACCATATATTCAAAATTGCATAAAAATCTTGATATTGAAGAAGAAACTCCTTTTCAAACTCCTGTGTTCTGCGGATCATAGTAGTTGCCAAGTGCAGGTTCTCTTGGGTATTTGATATACTGAAATGGGTTCTATATTAGAGCCATAAAGGAAGATAATAGGCTCCTTATTATGTATGAACCATTATTATAAAACGCGTTTTGGGCCACAAATGACCCCATACCCATTATTGCAATGGGTTGTGCATCGTTATCCATGGCTATCACCATCTGGCCCTTTAGCAATGATCACGCCTGCACCATTCAAATGAATGTCTAGGAAAATCATTTTTAATGGTATCAGTTTTGTGGATTTTATGGGAAAGTTGTGGAATCACAACCCTTGAATTGTGAAACGTCTGACTCCCTCAGGTATGAGTAAGAAGAGTGAGTTTTCCTGTCAGAGGTGGCAAGTATATTGCCAACGTGCTCCAACCATTGGCAAAATGCAAAAATGGTGATGAGCCCCACTGCGGCCATGACCAACAGCTGGCGCACCCAATTCACACTTAACGAAAGTCACACAAAGATAATGTTCATACACATAAAATAAAGTGGTTGGTCATCTAATGTCAGGAGAGTAGCTATAACTCTCCAGTTCTCAGCAAGGTGGTGCACAGTGCACAGCCCAACGCCAGGAAACCAGTCATCAGTACTAAGGTGAGCATAGCCCCGCAGAGAGTGCTGGAGCTAAAGTAGCATAAGTAAGGGTGTTTAACGAGGTATAAATTAATAGATATTGAACAAATAACAAGACTTGGATGAACCCCAAAGTGAAGTCCAAATTCAAGCAGTGACCTGGGCTGGAGTTCAAGGGTGCATAGGTCTGGAGGGAACCAGGGCAGCCTAGTGGTGCACCAGGTGTGAGAGTTAAACTTGTACAAAACAAACGGCAAATGTTGTGGGAGACCTCCCCAAAGAGGTCCACGCTCAGGCTCACCCAAGTTAGAAATAAAAAATCTAAACTAACAAGGGGTCTTAATTATGAGATAATGACCAACGAGGAAGGTTGGTTTTGAAGTTTCATATGTAAACAATTTTGGGGGAATCATCAATTTTTGGAAGTGGTGCTAAGCCCAGGTGCACCAGAAAGTGCACGCTTCCATTGGGAAGAGTACTATAGGTATAAATGGACCAAACCCAAGTTATCAATTGAAGGTAAGGCAGACCTGAGTTGAAAATTTTGAAAACTGAAAGGGTTTAAAAACCTCGTTTTCCTAACAATTGAAATGAACTATCGTGGTCAATAAGGTAGCTCATATGTTATAATTACAATACTGTAACATGGAGCTGGGCGTCACGCACTTCACCTGGAAAAACGTGGGCATATCCGGCATGCACCCAACGTTGGTCCAAGGAGTGCTTTAGGTCAGGGAGGCCCTGCAGCTTGACCTTTTCTGATATCTGACGCTCATCCTTTTCTTGGCTGTTGGTACCCTCAATTAAGTCGTGTAAACATGACAGGGACCATATGATATGCAGAACAAACGGGGTTTCATTTAAGAGTCAGCAAACAAAGAAGGTATGTCATAACAAACTATTTTGAAAAGAATTGTGGGTGATCATTCTAATAAAGCGAGGCATTGTGCCAATACAACCAAAGGAGTAACTTACCATCCATTGTGGTGCTATAAATTGATTAGGTGTGCACTAAAGTGATTGACTGAAGCTAAAATTTTCCAGAATTGGCAACATTGTAAACTGAATAGGACTCAAAGTACCATTCTATGATTAAAACTAATGACCCGTTATAATTAACAAAAATAGCGGTGCACTTCAGCGCCTTGGATGTAACGCTCATCCAACATCATGTATACCCCTAGACACACATGGGCATATTTTTCCCTTACCCAGCGTTGGTCTAGGTGTGCTTCAGGTCGGGCAGGTCCACCAACTTGGCACCCTTGGCCTTGCCCAAAACAAACTTACTACCACCATCTGTATCACAATTATGTTACTAATCATGCATTACCCTCCCGATTTTTAGGCGCCACCCCTCCTCCAGAGGTTTCAGCCAGTGAAAAGTTCTTGTAAGCGGGTCCAGCTTCATGGTGGCGATGACTATTTTAGCCTTGTGCCTTGATGCATTAGTGAAATGCTTTTGGAAAGCATCAATGAGGTCTTGTGTATTGATGCAGTTGCATGCTGGAACCAAGCTATTCTCTGTGGCGTCAAAACCTTTCCATGACACCAGGTACTCAAGGCTTCTATGCAATGGCGCATATCTAGCTCTAAGCTGGATAGGGTCATGCTTACCTTTAGATCAAAAAGGGTTCTTCCCAAGGTCCAGCCCCTCACCTAAATCTCTGAACTAGTGAAACCCTAGATGAAAGATGAGTAGCAGCTTCCCCTGTTTTCTTTGTGCCTTTTCCACCTCTGCCCCTCACCCAAATTCATCTAAGTCTCAAAGTATGAAGTACTTTAGCTAGAGATCAAACATCTTTATGCAGGATTTAAGTAATATAAGGAGCTCTCTAGTGCGGTACCATTTTCCCGCCTTCAACAGTTTGTATCCTAACGCCAACCTGAATGGCAACAACTTATCTCACAAGAAAAATTTTGGTAAATATTAAAAAGAAAAGGTTTGAAACAGGGATTGAACCTGTCAACACCTACTGAAGTTATCAAAAAGTGAATTCAAAAATTTGGAAAAAAGTCACTATATCGGTTTAAGTGCACTGATGATTTCTGATAACGTCAACTTTAGTATTGAGGCTTAAAACCGCTGCATTAATTCCTAAAAGCTTCTACATTCTTATTTATTCGGGAAGGTTGACCAAGGGACAAGCACTTCCAATATAGTGAGAAAACTAATGAAATTCGACAATTAAAGACACTCCAGAGAGTTCAAAGCCCCTCTTGTTGTCTCCAGGATCACCAAGATTAGGACGGTAGGGAGGGGGTTATGCTGGCTTATTCTTGGATGCAGCATGTGAAGGAAAGGATCAACTTTTAGGAACCATATGGGGAACCATGTGTTGATTGTCCTTCTGTTACAGGGGGTCATATGTCCAAACAGCCATGCTTGGAAATGTTCCAATATATGGCTGTGGAAGCGATGAATGGCTTCTTGGATTGTTGGCGCTGCTCCTGTGAATGATTCCAGCACCATTGTATGTATCGTCCATAGTGCTATTGCTACTATTAGCACCCTGAGAGATGGGTGGATAGGAGAGTCCATGTTTATAGCGAACATGTTCCTTGCTAGGCTGAATGGATATCCGTTTTCTTGGCGGAAAAGGCGCATGGCCTCTTTCCATACAAACCACTAATGTTGGGCATTGTTCCAAATGGTGGGCTAGGCTTCCATATTGACCACATATTGCACATGAGGTATTAATGGCATTTGACTGTTCAGCTGTTTAGTATAATCTCCTCATACACCTCCATACATGTGCTCTGATTCTGGGTTGGAGTTGAGGGTGATGTGTGTATCTCCATACTCTTCTTTGGGTCTCCAGGTTGTAGGATATGTCCATATGGTCCAGGTAATCTATCCTGGCTATGGTATTTGGGCTTTTGCTTATTACTAGTCTGTGACTATTTTATCATTGATCTCCTGTCTGTGAGTTAGCCTTGGGCGTCTTCGATGACTGGTTTGATCATTTATATGAATCCGCCATGTTGCTCTTCTCATGGCTAGGAGTATTCATTTGAAGTGTGCAGGAGTGCAATGTAGTCCTGCAGCTGTGGGATGGGATGCCAGATACTTGATTAATGTGTTCAGGTGATCTGGGTTTCTTAATTGTAGTGCTTGTGTGAAGTTATAAATTTCTGTTCTAGACCAGTGTGTATCTGGAAGATCTGGGCTAGTCACCTGAGCTATCCAGGATCCCAGTATATGGATTGCTTGCTCTACGTAATTAGTAAGCCCCATACCTCCATTCCTTCTAGAGCCAAAAAGGGCTTCAAGGAGTACAGGGGTTCGTGGTTGGACCATAGCCATCCTTTCAATAGGGAGTGGACTGTGTTGAAGAAAGATGGTGAGAAAGCAATTTCATGGGCCGTGAACCATATGATTGATAGAATCATCGAGTTGGCTACCGTGACCTTTCCTGTTAGACCTGTTTGGTGTCCATGTAAGGAGGCAATGCGTTTTGTTATTTTTGTTTAATAATTGATTTTCCATCATGGCGTTAGTGTATCCTCCTGCTTCCAACCATACTCCCAAGTGACGTACAGGGCCAGCTGTTGGCTTAATGATGAATGTGAGTTTTTAGTGAGTTTGTTGCTAATTTTCGCCTCCTATGTCTGGTCAGGAGTCTTGATGTACTAGCAAGTTGGCCCTGTGTAGATGGCATCCGCTGGGTCTGATATTTTCCCAGAAGTATAATTTCCGTTTTCTCAGTGTTTAGTGATGCTTTACTTATGGCTGAATAGTCTTGAATTATCTTCTCAATTCTGCAAGTCTCTTGATTGTTGGATATGCCCACCACGCAATCATCAGCGAAGGCCATCATTTTGACTGATGGTTGGCCCTTGACGTTGATTCCTTTTAATAATGTGTTTGTATTTCGGATTAGAGGGTCCAAGATAAAGTTGTAGAGTAGAGGGCTTAAGGGGTCTCCTTGTTTTAGTCCTCTCTGTGGGATAACTGGGTTGGTTAAGAAGCCTGCTCCCCGCACAGCCATGGTTGCAGACTCTGTAAACAACATTACCCAGTTTATGAATTTATTTGGAAGCTTGAATTTTTGAAGGCAAGCTCTAAGATAAGTCAAATTCACCCTGTCATATGCCTTTTGTTGGTCTAAAAAGATAAGTGCTCTAGAGGTTTTGGACTGGCAGACATTTGCAACTGTGTGGATGTTATCCCATATGGATCTTCTTGGAACATATCCATATTGTGTTGGGGATATCGCATCAGTTGCAATTTCTCCTAGTCGTTTAGCCATAATTTTTGTGAAAATTTTTGTATTTTTATTGGTTAGGGAAATTGGTCACCTGTTGGATAAGTCTAATCTGTCTCCTTTCTTGAATAATGTGACCATGTATGCTTCTTTGCCTCCAGGTAGGAGGCATGTTTATATAATACACTTGTTCATCGAAGCTAGAATAATGTTAGAGATGATAGTATGAATATTTTTTATAAAATTTATAGGGAATCCCATCAGGTCCAGGGCAATTCCCTCTTGGTGCACCGCGTACTACTTCCCATAATTCAGCGCACAATATTAGGTTAATTAAATTGTTATTTTGAACCACAGTGTTGATATGTGCACTTCTAAGGATTTTTTTTGATTTTTTCTATTTTGACCAGCTCGGATTTATACAATTTCATGTAAAACCTGTGTACTTCAGTCACAACTTCTGCAGGTGTTTCTGCTATGGATTTGTCTGGTTGACGGACCTGCGTACAAGCTATCATATTTTTCCTGTCATGGAATCGTCAGAAAAAGTAGCTCAAGCAAGTTTCTCCATCACTTATTTTTTTGCCTTTATATTGGACTCCAACTCTGTGTGGGTTCATGGATCAGGGTGTTTAGCTGAGCAGAAACCTCTGCCCATTTGCAACCCCCTCTATGGCTGTATCCCATTCTTGGTACATTGTTTTCTAGATGGTCAATTTCAGCCAATGTGTGATTGATAATGGCTGAAACTGCCCTGTGTTTTCTATGATTTGGTTTATTGCAGGGAAGGCCGACCATTGGATGGACACTTCCGAATTTGACCTGAAAGAGACAAAAAGTAACAGGAGCAACCCAGAGAAGCGATGCTATCTCTTGTTGCCAGCGGGAACGCCACTTATGGGGAGGGGGAGGGAACGTGTGAAGGGGCCGTAGCCACAATTGAACACGTGTGAAGGAAGGGGTCTGATTTGATGAACCAAACTGGGAACCATGAGGAGACCAGCTGTCAGCGGCGTGGTGGGAGGTATCCAAACATCCACACTTGAAAGTGGTCTACCAAGTGAGACCGGAATCTGTGGACTGCTTCTGGGAGGGTGGGGGTGGAGCCTGCGATGGCGTCCAAGACAATCGTGTGAATAGTCTACATGGCGATTTCAACCACCAGAGCACGGAGGGAGGGTGGGATCGGGGAGGCCATTGATATGGCAAATATGTCTCTTGACAGACTGAAGGGATGTGTTTGATCCTGGCCCAGAGGACGTTAAACTTCGCGCCATATCACTTTAGAGGTAGGACACTTCTCCAAGCGGTGGAACAGCGTTCCATACTGGCCACACACGACGCAGGATGAGTGTAAAGCTTTAGAGCGCTCAGCTGTACGGTACACCCGCCTCAGGCAGCGCCACACATGGGAGCGGATTTGAGGCTGCAACAGAGGATGGTGTGCGTATTTCAATATAGTTTTTTGGGTCTCAATGGAGTAAGGGATGTCCATCATGTCCAGGTAGTCCACCCTGGATAGGACATGGGGCCGTGTGGGATCACGCCATCTTGGATGGGTAGCCCCTGTACCTCTTGTGTGAACTGAGGTGAGGGGCGGCCTCTTCGGGTTGTATGTCTGCTAGTATGAATTCTCCACTCAGCACTCCGCATGGAGAGGAGTTTTAGTTTGTAGTGGGTTTTAGTACCGTGAGGACTTGTGGCCGATGGGTGTGAAGCCAGGTATTTTATCATGAGTAGGGGTTCGATGGATTGTTGAGGCCCAAGGCGCGGGAGAAGTTGGAGCGGGGTGCGCAGGTCTTTGTTGGGAAGGGAGTGTAGGGGCGGTGATGGCCACAATCCAGGTACCCAAGATCTTGGACGCATGGGCTCTGAAGTCAAGCAGGCCCATGCCACCATGCTGATGAGGGCCAAACATGACCTCTAACCATACTGGTGGAGGGCGGCCTGACCATAGCCATCCTTGCAGCAGGGCATGCAAGGATTTGAAGAAGCTTGGGGACAAGGGGATGGCGTGGGCTCCAAACCAGACTTTGGAGAGGAGCATAGAGTTGGCCAAAACAACCCTGCCAGTAAGGGAAGTAGGGTGGGGTCTGAGGGAGGCGATGCGCTTCGTCACATTGTCTAGAATATGACTTTCCATTACTGCTGATGCGTATCCGCCTGCCTCCACCCACACGCCCAGATGGCGGACCGGCCCTATGGTAGGGCGTGGCACAAAGGGGAGCACCAATGTGGCGGTGTGGGGTGAGCTGGGAGGGCGAGTGCGTGTGTAAGCAGATGGGCCGGGCTGGGCGCTGGTTGCAGGGGCCCAGCAGTTATGATACCAGCCAAGGAGGATGATTTCGGTTTTGGAGGCGTTCAGTGCAGCATTACTTACCCAGGAATATTCCTGGATGAGGGCTTCAAGCGCGCGTGCATCTTTATTATTAGACACCCCAACCACACAGTTGTCTGCAAATGCCATCATCTTGAATGGGGCTTGGCCTGGTACATGGACCCCTGTGAGTTGGACATTTACGTTTCAAAGTAGTTGGTCAAGGCTGAAGTTGTATAAGAATGGGCTAAAGGGGTCCCCTTGTCGCAAGCCCCTTTGAGGGCGGACTACTTCTGTTAGGAAGCCAGGGCCATGTACTGCCATTGTTGCAGATTCCGTGAGCAGCATCACCCAGTTGATGAAGTGAGGGGGTAAGCGTAATTGATGGAGGCAGGCCCTGAGGTATCCCCAGTTTACTCTATCATAGGCCTTCTGTTGGTCCAAGAATGCAAGTGCCCCAGAGGCTGTGGACTGGCACGCATTGGACACAGAGTGCACGTTGTCCCAAATTGACCTTCTGGGTATTGTACCAAATTGTTCTAGGGAGATGGTAGCAGATGCTACAATCCCTAAACGGTTATCCATGATTTTTGTTAAAATTTTTGTATCCATGTTAGTTAAAGAAATGGGACGCCAGTTGGCTAAGTCTAGCTTGTCCCCTTTCTTGAAGAGTGTGATGGTGAAAGCCTCATGTCCTGCTGGCAGGAGGCGCATTTCCAAAAGGCTCTGGTTAAGTGAGGTCAGCAGTAGTGGGGATATATATTTGAAGTACTTTTTGTAGAATTCATATGGAATGCCATCCAGACCTGGGCATTTTCAGTTTGGTGCACCGCGAATGGCTGTCCATAATTCGTTAGGAGTAATCAAATTCATTATTTCTGGGTATTGCAAAACGGTGCAGATGTGGGCTTAGTCAAGAAATTTCGCCACTTCGGCTGGCTGAATTGGATTGGATTGGTACAACTTGGAGTAATACTTTTGTGTTTTGATTGCCACTTTGGCTGGTGTATCCGCAATGGAATCATCTGATCTTTGCACCTGTGTGCAGTCCACGCTCTGCATGGTACTAAAATTTTTTTAAAAAAATATGAGTTGCACTTGTCACCTTTTGTGATGCGTTTGGCCCTGTACTGAACACAAACCCAATGTTTGTGTTGCCTTTCGAGCGCATTAAGGTGGGCGGCTGCTTCCACCCACTTCCAGCCCCATGCAGAGCTGTATCCTGTAGCTGGGATGTTGGACTCCAGGTGTGCCAACTCTGCCAGAGCGCGTGAAATGACAGCCAATGTGGCTCATGAGCGTCTGGAGGAGAGGTGGCGAGAGTGGCAGATAGTATCTTCTTTGAAAGTTGCCCATGTGGAAATAGGGTCCATGCAAAATGGTGCAAAAAAAACTCTTTTCCCAAAGTTGCTGATTCCACCCACATGGAAAATCCTGGTGACACAAGATCAGGGGGCAGATTTTGCACCAATGTGGGGCCTTAGCAGCTGTGATAGGTAGGTGCTAGGTTATTGAGACCAGTCAATGGTTCGAGAATTCCATTTTTGTTGTTTTAAAGTGGGATATGGTTGGTTGGAATTTCGCTGGTGTAAGGATAAGGTCGATGAGGGACATGGACCTTGATTGGCCGTTGTGGACGTGGGGGCGCATCATGTTCTCAAGCAGCGGGGCTTGCCATGGCAGTGCATCCATTAACTCAAGGGTGGCCTTTAGAACGCGAAGTTCAACGTGGCCCTGAGGGGCATGGGAGAAGGAAGGCCACCGGTCCATTGGAGTGTTTAGCCAACAGTTCATGTCACCGACTATGAAAGGGTCTAGGGGTAGTGGGAGGGATTTGACCAATGAGAAAAATCCCTGACGCTCTCATGCACCATTTGGGGCATAGATGTTGATGATAGCGTGTACCACGTCAGCCCACGAGAAAGTGACAATGAGGACTTGGCCATTGAGGAAGGTTTCTGACAAAAAAATTTGAAAAACTTTTTTTCTGAATTACCACCCCAAAGTGCTCTGACCAAAAGGATAGGGATGGGAGGAGCATTGTTTTCTAAGCCTCCTCAGAACCTCGCAGACAGTGGGACTCCTGGATGGCCAGGATATCCATGGGTAAATTTGTTGTAAAAAACTCAGTTTCCTAGCCCAGGATAGCGAGGCCTTGAGTCCGGCGATATTCATAAATCCCTAAAGTGAAGGTTTCCCCCATTGCACCTTAGGTGTGAGGGGGTGAGCACCTGGGCCCACTAGCCTCCTCTAGATCCCCATGGGTCTTCATGGCAGTGCGGGTATTTGCAGCAACACTATCAGTGGTTTTGTTAATTTTAGCAGAAACATTTGCGTTGGCTTTTGCCTTCACTTTTTGTTTCCCCGACGTTGGACAAATTTTTTGTGGTGCAGATAAGTTCAGTGCACCGTTGAGCGGGTCAAAAATTTTTTTTTCAGTTGGGATGGGCTCTAAGTCAGTTTCAACTGGAGCTTGGGTGCAACGATTGGGTGAGATCGAGTCCCCCATTGGATCCTCAGATTAAGTGGCCCAATCAGCATGGGCTTCCCAATTTGATAGGTTGATGGATTCCCAATTTGCTTACGCCGCAAAGGTTTTGATGTCCTCCTGGCGTTGGGAGTGTGGGATAGCGGTGGTGGCTTTGGCTGCTTCCTTAGCCACAGCCCTGTGGGCCTGCTTGGCCTTCTTCCGCTCTTTCAGGGAAATAGGCTTTATCAGTAGGTAGCAACCTTGTGCTCCCCATGGGAAAGCCTCTTTGGTGCTTATGGTTGGTTTGTAGTGCGCCTCTCCGCTGGCCATGGCCGCTGAGGGGTGCTCTTGGAATGTGACGCCCTCCTTGGTGGGGCATGCATGTGCCTTATGGCTGAACACGTCACAGTGGGTGCAAATGGAGGGCGCGCTGTCCACGGTTACCCAGAAAGAGTGGGTGGTATGCCCTTCGATATTAATAAAAGTGGAGTGCGGGATCTGGGTTAGGTCCTTCACAATCTCCTCAGTTGGGGTCAGAGCCGCGATGGCTTTGCCGGTGCACAGGTGTGGCGTCATCATAAAGCATTGCATTTTTAAAGATTGTATTTTGCCATAGACGGCGAGACCATCTTTCAGGTGTTGCTCCAAAATGTCACTTTTACTGTAGTAGGCAAAAAGTCAAACGTGAGGAAAATTTGGTTGGATTTTATCCATCTAGTGCATTTTGTTTTGATGACCCATTGCCCTTCAGGGAGGTCAATCACTATGTGCACTGCAGCGGCCTCATCTGCTGCCTCTTTGTTTTATAATCTAGGTTAAGCCAACCATGTGACATGGAGTGAGGTGCGACGTACACCGCGGTTGGGAAAAAAGTGTGCACATCCCCACAAAATTTTTCCCATAAAGCCATTTGTTGGATGTCCAGAAACATGCGGACTCCATATTCCACCGATGAAAGTGGCTGGGAGTGCGGCGTATTGATGTACTGGTTGCATCATGCTTGCCAAGCGAGGATTTCTGGGGAAATAGTGACCGCCAGTTTTTTTAAAAATTTTTCTATTCTGCCAGTTTTTCTAGGGCATTTTTGAACGTTTGAGGCCGCAGGCCTCCCACCTGCTTCTCTTACCTTACTTGCCCAACTGCTCCCTGACATGGGCGCAGACTAATCTCGTCTATGAGAAAATCAAACTAGATTCAAACTTGAATTGAATGGGTTGCAAAAGTGATTGCAACGAGAGAGAAAAGTTTTTGCCCTGTGTATTTTAGAAGATGTATGTTTTATTTGTTGGGTTGTTGATTTTTTTGTTTTCCCATGTGGTTAGTGGGTCCAAGCAAAAGGGCGTTTGAAAATCCTGGGTTGAGGATATTTCCTACATCCAGGATTGAAATTCTGATTCAGCTAAACTTTCTGGGCTTATTCTGCATCATCTGTGTGCTTGGGTACTTGATTCCGCCAGTTTGTAGGACACTGAAACAAGCCGATGATTGGAGAATTCAATTTTTTCAGTTTTAAATTTTTGAATTTGGTGATGGAAAACTATTGGTGCGAGTATTATGTCTATCCTTGACATAGAGAGAAGTGTCCCATTGTGTACATGTGGGCGTGTCATGTTTTGTAGCAGGGATTGCCTTTTTGGCAGTGGATCATATAGTCCCAGGGTGGCCTTTAGTACTCAAAGTTCCACTTGCCCTTGTGGTATCTCCGTTGTGCATGGCCATCAGTCCATTTATGAGTTAATCCATCAGTTCATGTCTCCCATTATGAAAGTATTTGCTGGTAGATTTAGTTGTGTTAGGGCTGTGAGAAATTCTCTTTGGTCATGTGCACCATTTGGGGCATACACACTGGCTATTGTGTGCACTTCGGTGTGCCATGTGAATGTTATGGTGAGTATGCGGTCATCCAGGAATAAAATTTAATTAATAAATTTAAAGTTTTGGTTTGCGCATACTATCACCCCACAGTAGAGCAACCAAAACAATATTGTTAGGAGGAGCATTTTTCCCCATGCCTCCTTCTCTCCCTGTGGACAGTAAGTTTCCTGCGCCGCCAGGATATCCACAGGTGGGTTTTGTAGGAGAATCAACTTCTTGGCCCGGGATATTAAGGCCTTGAGTCACACTATGTTCAGCATCCCTATCTCTACTGAGACAACTGATGCGCCTCAGGAGCGGTTAGCATGGCCTCAAGGCCCTACTCCCTCGCTCACATTGCTCTCCACTGCACCTCTGCTGTGGAGAGCATAACCATGAGTAGAATTTGGGATGTATTCTGCCCCTTTCATCACCGCAGTTTCTCTCCTCTCTTGGATTTGCTTGGTTTCAAAATGTTATTGTGGTGCACTTGTGGATTTTTATTGGCCATGTTATTTTCTTGAGCATTCCATTGTTGATTTTCCTTCCTGATTGGGTTAACTTCCACATTTTCTGGGGGTGCACTGAACCCCAATTTTGCTGCATTCATTTTTAAAATTGGGTTCTGCCAAATTCAAACTGGTCAGATTGGGTGTATGGTTTTCCACAGGATCTGATTGGACCATGGACTCAAATTCCTCCATGTCTTCCTGTATCTGCTCCAGTGATATGGTTGATTCCGCTGAGGCCTTTGCCTTGGCTGCGGCCAGCTTGAGAGCTTGTTTGGCCATTTTACATTCTTTTGGGGAAATAGGATCAATTATTTTATATTGTCCATGTTCTCCCCAGTTGAAGGCTTGTGAAGTATATGTGATTTTGACGTACTCTGAGTCATCTTCGCCCATTTCCTCTTCACAGAATTCCATTTCTATCAGGCCTTCTTTGATGGGTCAAGCATGAATCTTGTGCCCAAAGGCCTGGCAGTGGTTGCAAATGGGGGTGCGCTTTCCACTGTTGCATGGAACAGCTGAAAATTTTTCCCATCAATTGTGAAGGATGCGATGTGGGGAATTTTATTAATATCCTATACTACATCCTGGTTTGGTGAAATTGTTGCTATTGCCTTCCCCATGAAAAGGGTCAGCATCAGCTGGAATCATTGCCTTTTGAATTGTTTAATTTCTCTCTAGGCTTCCAAGCCTTCTCAGATATGTCTTTTGACTACTCTGCGCGCTAGTGTAGTCAGAAGATAGTCAGAAATGATGAAGATGTCTTTGGATTATGTCCAATAGGTGCGTTTGGTTGGGACCAATTGCTGTCCATCGGGAAGATTGAGTACTACTCTGACCTTTGCTGCATCATTCACTTTTTTTGCGGTTTCAAACCCAAGGTCTACCCAACCTCTGCGGATAGTATGGGTTGTAAGGTACACTGCATGTGGGAAAATTTTTTGATGGGCTTCGCCAAAATTTTCCCACATTGTTGGTGTTTCTACGCTTAGGAAAACTTGTATCCTATATTCCACCGACAACAATGGTTGCAATTGGAATACATATAAGTAACTGCAATATTTTACTAAGAAATTGATGAAATCTGCGGGATGTGCAACCTTAGGTTTCTATTTTTGCTTTGATTTTTGTTTGTACCTGTGCACTTGGTACCTTTGGGCAGTACAGGTCTGGGTCTGTGCCCTTTACTGTGTTTGCCCAGCTCTTTACCTTATTGTTCATACTTATCTCGCCTGGTGTTGATTATCAAATTACGCTGTTTGAATTGAATCAAAAGTAACTAAAAGTGATAGTAATTGGAAAGAAAAGTTAAGCTTCTACATTCTCATTACCCAAGTTTTACTTTGAAACGTTTCACTTCCCCACCATACCATAAAACCTTGCACCCTCTTAATAGTAGGGGTGTTGGGTTATTATCTTACCTTGTATCCCTATTTTTTTGAATAGATTCAAATTTAAATTTATTGTGGGGAAGGCTGACCATGGGACGGACACTTCCGAATATGACTCAGACGAGACAAAACTCAGTACCAGGTGAGGCACCCCAGAGAAGCGATGCTATCTCTTGTTGCCAGTGGGAACGCCACTTATGGGAAGGGGGAGGGAACGTGTGTAGGGGGCGTAGCCACTATTGGGCACGCGTGGAGGAAGGGGTCTGATTTGATGAACCAGACTGGGAACCAGGAGGAGACCAGCTGCCGGCGACGTGGTGGGAGATATCCAAACATCCACGCTTGAAAGTGATCCACCAAATGAGACCGGAATCTGTGGACAGCTTCAGGGAGAGTGGGGATGGATCCGGCGATGGCATCCAAGACAATCGTGTGGATAGTCCACATGGCGATTGCAACCACCAGAGCACGAAGGGAGGGTGGGAGGGGGAGGCCATTGATGAAGCAAACATATCTCTTGACAGACTGAAGGGATGTGTTTGATCATGGCCTAGCAGACGTTGGACTTCGCGCCATATTACTTTAGAGGTGGGGCACTTCTCCAGGCGGTGAAACAGCGTTCCATACTGGCCACACACGACACAGGATGAGTGTAAAGCATTAGAGCGCTCAGCTGTACGATACACCCGCCTCAGGCAGCGCCACACATGGGAGCGGACTTGAGGCTGCAACAGAGGATGGTGTGCGTATTTCCAGATAGTCTTTTGGGTCTCAGTGGAATAAGGGATGTCCATCATGTCCAGGTAGTCCACCCTGGATAGGACTTGGGGTCGAATGGGGATCACCCCATCATGGATGGGTAGCCCCTGTACCTCTTGTGTGAACTGAGGAGAGGGGCGGCCTCTTCAGGTTGTATGTCCACTAATACGAATTCTCCACTCTGCGCTTCGCGTGGAGAGTAGGATTCGTTTGTAGTGGGTTTTGGTCCCGTGAGGACCTGTGGCTGATGTGTGTGATGCGAGGTATTTCATCAGGGAGTGGGGGTTTGATGGATTGTTGAGGCCCAAGGCTCAGGAGAAGTTGGAGCGGGCCGCGCGGGACCAGTGTTGGGATGGGAGTGTAGGAGCAGTGACGGCCGCAATCCAGGTGCCCAGGATCTTGGCGTCATGGGCTTTGAAGTCAAGTAGGCCCATGCCACCATGATGATGAGGGCCAAACATGACCTCTAGCCGCACTGGTGGAGGGCGGCCTGACCAAAGCCAACCTTGTAGCAAAGCATACAGGGATTTGAAGAAGCTTGGGGAGATTGGGATGGCGTGGGCTCCAAACCAGATTTTGGATAGGAGCATAGAGTTGGCAAGAACAACCCTGCCAGTGAGGGTAGTAGGGTGGGCTCTGAGAGAGGCGATTCGCTTTGTCACGTTGTCCAGTATATGGCCCTCCATTACTGCTGACGCATACTCGCCTGCCTCCATCCACACGCCCAGATGGCGCACCGGTCCTATGGTAGGACGTGACATGAAGGGGAGCACCAGTGGAGCGGTGTGTGTTGAGTTAGTAAGGCGTGGACGTGGGCGAGCAAATGGGCCAGGTTGGGAACTAATTTCTGGGGCCCAGCAGTTCTGAAACCGACCAAGGAGGATGATTTCAGTTTTGGAGGCGTTCAGTGCCGCATTGCTTACCCGAGAATATTCCTGGATGAGGGCTTCAAGCGCGCGTGCATCTTTGTTGTTAGAAACCCCCACCACGGAATCATCTGCAAATGCCATCATCTTGACTGGGGTTTGCCCTGGCACATGGACCCCAGTGAGTTGGGCATTCACATTTCGCAGTAGTGTATCAAGGCTGAAGTTGTATAAGAGTGGGCTCAGGGGGTCCCCTTGTCGCAGGCCCCTTTTAGGACGGACTACTTCCATTAGGAAACCTGGGCCACGCACAGCCATTGTTGCAGATTCTGTGAGCAGCATCACCCAGTTATTGAAGCGGGGAGGTAGGCGGAATTGTTGGAGGCAGGCCCTAAGGTATTCCCAGTTTACTCTATCATAGGCCTTTTGTTGGTCCAAGAATACAAGTGCCCCTGAGGCTGTGGACTGACACACATTAGCCACAGAGTGCACGTTATCCCAAATCGACCTTCTGGGGATGAAACCAAATTGTTCTGGAGAGATGGTGGCAGATGCTACAGTCCCTAAACGGTTAGCCATGATTTTTGTTAAAATTTTGGTGTCTGTTTTTGTTAGAGAAATGGGGCGCCAGTTGGCTAAGTCTAGCCTATCCCCTTTCTTGAAGAGTGTGACTGTAAAAGCTTCATGTCCTCCTGGATGGAGGCGCGTTTCCAACAGGCTTTGGTTGAGTGAGGCTAGCAGCAATGGGGATATGTATTTAAAATATTTTTTGTAGAACTCATATGGAATGCCATCTGGGCCTGGGCATTTTCAGTTTGGCACACCATGAATGGTAGTCCATAATTCGTTTGGAGTAGTTAAATTCATTATTTCTGGGTATCAGAAAATGGTGCGGATATGAGCTCTGTCAAGAAATTCCGCCATTTCGGCCAGCTGAATTGGTTTGGCTTGGTATAACTTGGAGTAATATCTTTGCTTTTTGATTGCCACTTTGGCCGGTGTGTCCACGATAGAATTATCCGATCTTTGCACCTGTGTGCTGGCCACGCTCTGGCGTGGTACAAAAATTTTTTTGAAGAAGAATGCGGTGCACTTGTCGCCTTTAGTGATGCGTGTGGCCCTGTATTGGACACAAACCCGATGTTTGTGTTGCCTTTCAAGTGCGTTGAGGTGGGCTGCTACCTCCACCCACTTCTAGCCCCATGCAGGGCTATATCCTGAGGCTGGAATGTTGGACTCCAAGTGGGCCAATTCCGCCAGCGCACGTGATATAACCACTGATGTGGCTCGTGAGCGTCTGGATGAGAGATGGTAATAGTGGCGGATGGTGTCTTTTTTGAAAGTTGCCCATGTGGAAATGGGGTCCGCGCAAAATGGTGCAACAAACAATTTTGCCAAAGTTGCCTCTTCCACCCACGTGGAAAATCCTGGCGACGTGAGCTCTGGGAGGCGGATTTTGCACCAATGTGGGGCCTTTGCAACTGTGATGGGTAAGTGGTATGTTATTGAGACCAGTCGGTGGTCAGAGAATTCCATTTTCGTTGTTTTGAAGTGGGAGATGTGGGGTTGGAATTTCGCCGGCGCTAGAATAAGGTCAATGCGGGTCATGGACCTTAATTGGCCGTTGTGGATGTGGGGATGCGTCATGTTTTTGAGCAGTGGGGCATGTCATGGCAGCGCATCCATTAACCCAAGGGTGGCTTTTAGAATGCGTAGTTCTACATGACCCTGTGGGGCGTGGGGTGAGGGCGGCCACCGGTCTGTTGGTGAGGTTAGCCAACAGTTCATGTCGCCAATTAGGAAAGAATTGGGGGGTAGCGGGAGGGATTTGACTGACAAAAAAATTCGATGCTCTTGTGCACCGTTTGGGGCGTAAATATTGATGATTGTGTGTGCAACATCAGCCTATGAGAAGGTGACAATGAGCACTTGGTCATTTAGGAATGTTTCTGAAGATGTAAATTTGAAAAAATTGTTTTTCCAAATTAGCACCCCACAGTGCTTCAACCAAAAGGATAGGGATGGTAGGAGCATTGTTTTGCAAGCATCCTCGGAACCTCGTGGACAGTGGGTTTCCTGGATGGCCAGGATATCCACGGGTAAATTATTTTGTAATAAACTCAGTTTCCTAGCCTGGGATGGGGAGGCCTTGAGTCCAGCAATATTCAGTGTCCCTAGAGTGAAGGTTTCCCCCATCGCACCTTAGGTGTGAGGGGGTGGGCCCCCTGGCCCACCAGCCTCTTCCAGGTCCCCACAGGCTTTCACAGCAGCGCAGGTATTAGCAGCAACGCTATTGGGGTTTTTGTTAATTTTTGTGGAAAGAGTCGTGTTGGCTTTGGCCTTCGCTTTTTGTTTTCCTGACGTCGGACGAATTTTTTGCGGTGGGGTTAAGTTTGGTGCACCGTCAAGTGGGGTAAAAAATTTTTTTTGTTGGGATAGGTCCCAAGTCAGTTTCAACCGGGGCTTGGGTGCAGCGATTGGGTGAGATCAAATCTCCCATCAAATCCTCGGATTGAGTGGCCCATTCAGCTTGGGCCTCCCAATCTGATTGGGTGATGGATTCCCAAGTTGCTTCTGCTGTGAAGGTCTCCATGTCCTCCTGGCGTTATGAGTGTGGGATGGTGGTGGTGACCTTGGCCGCTTCCTTGGCTGCAGTCCTATGGGCCTGCTTGGCCTTCTTCTGCTCCTGCGGGGAGATGGGCTTTACCAATAGGTAGCAGCCTTGTGCTCCCCATGGGAAAGCCTCTTTGGTGCTTGCGGTTGGTTCATAGTGCGCCTCTCCACTGGCCATGGCCGCTGAGGGGTGCTCTTGGAATGTAACGCCCTCTTTAATGGGGCACACATGTGCCTTATGGCCAAACGCGTCACAGTGGGTGCAAATGGGGGGCGCGCTGTCCATGGTTACCCGGAATGGGTGGGTGGTGTGCCCTGCGATGTCAATAAAGGTGGAGTGCGGGATCTGGGTTAGGTCCTTCACGATCTCCTCAGTTGGGGTCAGAACTGCGATAGCTTTGCCAGTGCACAGGTGTGGCATCAGCGTGAAACGTTGCATTTCGAAAGATTGTATTTTGCCATATATGGTGAGACCATCTTTCAGGTGTTGCTCCAAAATGTCACGTTTTACTGTAGTAGGCAAAAAGTCAAACGTGAGGAAATTTGGTTTGATTTTGTCCATCTGGTGCATTTAGTTTCAATGACCCATTGCCCTTTGGGGAGGTCGACCACTACGCGCACCGCTGCAGCCTCATCTGCTGCTATCTTGCTTTCAAAACCTAGGTCCAGCCAACCGCGCGACATGGAGTGAGGTGCAATGTACACCGCAGTTAGGAAAATTTTGTGTACATCTTCACAAAATTTTTCCATAGGGCCGTTTTTTGGATGTCCAGATATACACGGACTCCGAATTCCACTGACAAAAGTGGCTGGGAATGTGGCATATTGATGTACTGGTTGCATCGTGCTTGCCACACAAGTATCTCCGGGGAAATTGTGACCGCCAGTTTTTTAGATTTTTTTCCATTCCGCTGGATTCTCCGGGGCGTTTTCGAACGTTAGAGGCTGCAGGCCTTCTGCCTGCTCCTCTTGCCTTGCTTTCCCAACTGCTCCCAGACATGGGCGCAGACTAATCTCCTCTATGAGATTATCAAACTAGATTTAATCTTGAATTGAATGGGTTGCAAAAGTGTTTGCAACGAGAAAGAAAAGTTTTTTTTTGAATAGATCATCACTTAAAAAAAACTCCTAATATTTCTATTATATCTAAATAAAACGGTAAGTGAGAACCAATACCATTACTAAACCCTTTTTCAATGTCTCTTCCAATGCTCCATCCAAAGCTTCTTGAAATCAGTGGTACCTTGTGGAAGGTGGTTTTCTTTGTGGGTTATGACATACTCAAAAATGAAGTCAAGTCATTCCTTGTAAAGTTGGGTTCTTAATATTATAACCAAATCTAAAAGTATAGAGATGCTATTGCTTGTTTTAAATCTATTTAACTTTGAACGGCTCTGCAACCAACCAAAATTTAATTTCCTTTTTAAAAGTGCTTCTTACCTGTTGTCAGCGGAGAAGGTTTGTTAAAATTATACAGCAGGTCCTATTAGCTTGTGCGGCACAACACACAAACCCTGTAAATCCTAACTTCAGTGATAGAAGCTAGAGTCTGAGGCCCTATTTTAAACACGTTAGAACATCCCCAGGTGTTGAACTATGACATAAGTGGGGAAAAATAGAAATAGTAAAGAATTTTCTTAAGGATGGTATGAAACCTACGTTTATTAATGTTGCACCAAATACCCCTGCAAATGCAAAAAACGTAAAATAGTAAGAATATGAAGTCAAACACTCACAACATTGGCTTAAAGTACCACCCTGAGGCCTACTCTACCCCCTCTAGGGATTTGACAAAGCTATAATGGTCCATTTGGACCAGTCTCATTTTAAGGGATATACCTCAACCCATGAAATTAAATACCCCTTTAGGAAAGGTTGCAACTACCATATAACCCGCAGATCCAGATAAAGATTCCTCTCAAACCTGCACATGTCCATTTGGTTGAAGAGAAGCGTCTTGTGGATCCAGTATATGAAAATCTTTCAACCGTGCAGCCATTATAAGACCCTGATGATCCTGAGCCTGTACCATTGTTTTATGTCCAGGATGCTGCTTTGACCACTTAATTACTAACAAGTTCACCAAGCCGCTCAAGCCTGCCAAGGCTAAAAAGTATGATTCTTCCCTTTGTTCTCTTATTGGAATAAATAAAGTTGATCATGCTTACTTTCTGTTTCCCATTCATATTTCAGAAGGCAACATAAGGTAACTATAAAATCCTTTATGGATACAGGAGTTAAAGGGAATTTCATTGATCTTAAAATGGTGCAAGATTAGAATCTTGCAGTTACCCCAGGTTCCACAGTTTTGGGGCATCTCTAATTCCTATGCTCATTGTCAGACAATTAGATGTCTGGCTAGTTCATAAGTATGATCTGGCGGTGAATAATGTAACTACTTTACAAAAATCTATAGTCAATTCTCGGTGAAATCCTTCAAATCAAATTAAATCCTTCTACTCCCAAACTTTCACCAAAAACCCTAGATTTTGGCTCTCCAGCTCCTCCAAACCTCTGGAAAAATAGGGTTACTGACCTGGAACTTTGCCTAAGCACCAGCTTAGATTTGGTGCAAGTTCCTAAGAGAAAACCCTCTATTTATAAACCTGGAAGGGGTCTCAGGAGGTGCAAATATTTTAACAATAAGCCCTTAGGATCTGGGGTAACAAGACAAACTGTACAGGTATTAAAGATGGCAGATTGGTGGGATTACATTAAAATGCTCCCCCATGGTTATATCATTCCAAAGTTGATCTCACATCTTAATTCTAAGCTTTATCAATACTATACGGGTCTCAAGGGCAAGGATAAGAAAAACGTCATTTAGCCAAATTGGGATGCTCTCTGACTATATAAGATTACATTGCCTCCCACTACAAACCCTCAAATTGGAGTAAATACTAAGCAATATGAATTTAAAGAAGTTTCTTTTTCTGATCCCACAAATTTGGATATTAATAAAATTATATAAAAATTGTATTCTTTTTATGGTTTATATTATTCCCTTTACTTAATTTATAACAGCAGTTGTGAGTTTTACTCCTACAATTGTTATATTGTTAAAATTCTGTGAAAAACCACCTGCAAGAACCTAGCCTCAACAGGATTCCAAGTGGTGCTCACTATAGGGGAACCTGTACACCACAAACATACAACCAAAAATGGAGGGCGTTCAAGTGAGTAATCCTCTTCCTCTCCACGTTAAAATGAAACCATGATAGTTGCTTTAAAGCTTCAACTTGCCAGCGCACTGTCCTGTCTTAAAAAACAAAAAAGCGCCCCTTCTACTCCAATTGAGACCATCACTACTATCCTTTTTGACCCTACTCTAAAGATAAATTAACCCCTGGGGAGAGTAACATTGCCTCACTATATATATCTATGAATCTGCCATGGAAGGCGCGACTGACCATCAAAAAATCAAGCACATCCTCCCTTGCCTGAGTCATATGGCCAAGAGTTGATGGTTCCTCATATAGAAACTCTGAGTACATGGGAAAAGGTTAAGGATGCGCTAAGGCTAGATTCGGCTCCAAGAAGAGTTTAATCAGGGAAAAAGAGCTTTTTATGCGCCTTATCATGTGAGAAGGGGAACTAATCACTGCCTCCGCTGATCAGTTCCACCTAGCATATAGGACCTTGTTGACTTTTCACATGCTTACTCTTGATGATACCGGCGCTGCCATGCTTTTGGAAACCAGGTTGTTTTATTCTCGCAGGTGCTTTTAGCCCTGGATTTCAACAATTTTATTGCAGGATAAGGACTATTCTCAACTGTGGTGGTACCCTTTTGGGGGGATTTTTACCACAAAATAAATATATGAAAACCTGTACTAAGAACCTAAACGATAGTTTTTATATTAAGTTTATTAGTTTCAGAGATAGGATCAAAAGAGAGCCCTTTCAATATTTCGCTGCTTAGTATTTAAATTATTTGAGGCTCAAAGTGAGAGATACAAGAAATTCATTATAAGATATGAGCCTAATTAGGGAATATGGGGTTTCAGCCTATCGGAGCTCTCAAGGCTTGCCTCACTTCAACTTGACAGCTAAAGGAGAGTTAAAAACAGGTAGGCTAAACCTGTAGGCAGGTACTTAATATATAAAAGCCAACCACCACAGGGAAAAGGTTTGCACCTTGTGGGACCCCCTCCTAGCCTAGAAAAAGGTGGTGGTCTCCGCTTAGGTGTTTGGACTGAGCTGTAGAGGAGATAATGGAAGAACCTCAGCATTATTATTCCATATTCTGCCACAGTTCATGCAATCCTATTGTTAGTAATTGAACTATGTAGTTGAGATGCAGTGGAATAGCATTACCACCAATTTGAGGGATTCCACCCAGAATAAACCAAGGTAATTTTGTGGGATAAACTCCTTTTTTACAACTAAAGCAAATTTATCATAAAATTGAACCTGTAATTTTCGACATTACCCCCTTCAAGAGTGTTAGGGGGAGAATAAGGGTGCAAGAACTGGCCATGGACTTAGTTAATGTAACTTCGTTAGCCAGGGACTTGATAGAGTGTTCTTCCCCTCACTTATAAGTGACTACAAAAGGGCCTTCCCAAATAGAACCAACTTTCTCATTTCTAGTAAAGATATGATTGTGGTAAAAAACCAAGTCTGATACTTGGAAGTAGGGAAGAGGGGGCCGGAGATCATTTGAAGCTTGGCCCTCTTTCAGTGACAGACAAAGCCAAATTGGTCATAGCCTCTTATTGTAACTGGATGAGGTGCTGAGCCACCTTTTTAATAGGTTGCTCAGGGTCAGTTCTAGCAGAGAAAATATCTTTGGCTAACAAGGCTGGCATCCTAGGTTCTTGACCATACTACACTCTGAAAGGAGACATTCTGAGGATCTGGTCTTAGCTAAAATGTTAGGCTATGAGGCACTGTGTAATTAGTGATCCCAGTGAAGAGGGTCTAATTAGCCATTTTTCATAGTATTGAGACTAGGTTTCCATTAAATCTTTCTACTGTACCATTTGTAGAAGGGTTGTAGGGGTCGGAAAAGAGCTGCTGGGCCCTCATTGAGGTAGCTAGGATCTTTACCACTTTCAAAGTGAAGTTCCTACCATTGTTGCAGAGAAGTACTTGAGGTCATCCATGGAGGGTGAAAATTTGCTGATGGAGAAATGTGGCGGTAGACTTTGAAGTTTGGGCAGAAATAGCCACAGTTTCGACCCATATGGTATATGATCAATAACTACCAAGATATATCGATTTCCCCCAGTAGTCTTGGGTAGAGGGCCCATTTAATCTAGACTTATCATTCAGAAAGGCTGTTGAGGGGTGGTAGGTTGGTATTGCTACTTGGTCTTGATGCTAGATTGCTTTTAATCAGGTCAGACAGGCATCCAGAACTTCATTTATGGTCTCCATAATGCCCTCCCAGTAGTAGCATTCTCTAATCCATTAATAGAGTTTTGTACTCCCCGTGCCTCAGGATAGTGTGAGACTCAAGATTCACCAGTACTCGTTCTGAAGGCTGGAGAAAGGGCAATTAGTTCACCCCTATTTTATTGTACAACTTCCCACTTTCCACTTTGGTATTACAGGAGTGCCGAGCTAGCATCTTTTGCACAGTTTCGTCCTTATCAGCCCACGCATCAGGAGAAAATAGGAGGTCATGTAACTTCTTGGATTCACATATATCCAGGTAAAGGACAAGCAGCCGCGTCAACCCATCAACGTTATATGGCCAGTTCCCAACTAATGCTCAAATGTCATGTCGTAAAACTGGAGCTTTAAAGCCCAGTGAGCCATTCGTCCTGTGGGGTCTTTAATATTCTGCAACCACATTAAGTATGCGTTTTCAGTAACCAATTTGAAGAAAGTACCATATAAAAAGGTAAAGTAGTTCTTCACAGCGAGCAGAAAAGCAAGGCACTCCTTCTCAGTGACACTGTAGTTACGTTAAGCTTTTGAGAGCATCTTGCTAAAGTTGGACACGGTATAATCAACTCCATGAACATCCAATTGAGCCAGGATAGCTCCAACGGCATAGTCAGAGGCATTTTTGAACACATGAAAGGCTTGCCATAGTCAGGGTGGCAGAATGGCCTTTATTGCAATAGCTTCTTCAGGGTATCAAATGCGGCTTTTTGTTCAGCACCCCAATGAAAAAGAGTTTTTTTAGCCAAGAGAAGCATGAGGGGCTCACTAAGCTGGGCGAATTTGGGGATTTATTGATGGTAATACCCCATCATTCACAAAAATACCTGGATGTCACAAAGGTTTTTGGGTGCAGGCATTTTGGCTATAACTTCAACCTTGTATTGGAGAGGTTTATCCCATCTTGAGAGATTGCTGCCCAAGGAAATCCAGCTTCTTCTGGAAGAACGTACATTTGGAGGGCTTCAGCTTGATATTAGATGCCATAAGTGTTGAAAGATATTCAATAAGTGAAGGAGGTGCTCATTGAAAGTTTTATAGAGAACTGTGATATTATCAAGATAGACGATCACACAACTCATCTTAAGATCCTGTAGAATGTGATATATCACCTTCTGAAATGTTGCAGGCGCATTGCATAACCTATGAGGTAGCCAAGTGGGTTGAAACAGGCCTTTGCTGCAAATAAGAGCGCATTTCTCCTGGTCTTGAGGATATAGGTCCATTTGCCAATACCCACTTGCCAAGTCCATATCAGAAAAGAGCTTGGATCCAGAGAGTTGGGATAACGCGTCATCAATATGGGGGCTATAGGGTAACTATATTTATTGCTGAGATAGTTCAGTTTGCATAGTCCATACCTACCCAATAACCTCCATTTTTATTTATTAGTAGAAGAGGGGACGACCAAGGGGTTTAGATGGTACCAACAACCCAGCGTCCAGCAACTCTTTGAGCTCTATCCACATCTATAGCTCCTCAACTTTGATTTGAAATAAGGTTTGGATAAGATAGGGAGAGCCTCCCCAAAGTCAATGGTATGAGTTTAACCCCACATGTGCCCATAGTCCAGTTCAGATTTGAAGAAAAAGTTGTTATAGGCCTCTAGTAGAGTGTAGACTTTGTAAAGCTCAGTGGGGGTTAATATATCAGAGGTATGAACAGTGGCAGAGTACATAACGATTAGTCCAAATGTAAGCCCATATCCGCCATAGACCTAGTACAGTGAACCTGCTTAATTTCTTCAATGGGATTCAGCAGGCCTCTTGCAATCTCTTAATGGTTTTTTACAACCATATCCTTCTTAGTAAAATTCCCTTGAAGGAAATTAATAAGGCGTTAATAAGCAGGGTTTAGTACTCCTGGAAATAGTCTAGGCTCCAAAAGGCTAACTCCATCAACGCTGATGAGGTGTAGTAGACAGTTTTGTGGGATTTTTAAGGTAATGTTAGTGTCAATCACCTTTTGTTCACCCGCATTAATTAAAACATCTTCAGAAGCATAGATAGGGATTCTCTAAAGCTTCCACCGAATGAGGCAACATTTGTGTATTTTTCCCACAGTCTAGTAGTTTAATGATATAGCAGAGGAAGGATACTTAACTGTGAAAGCGTATTCCTTTTTATTAAGCTTATTATGGTCAGAGTCAGGGGAACCTCATAGTCAAGCAGGAAGAGATATCCCTGCTTTAAGTTAATTATCCCTTCATACTCAATCATAAATTGGGTACCAATGAGTAGATCATAGATATTGTTAACCAAGGCCACCGCGGGAGCTGACAAGATGAGCTTTTCATATTGGATGGACAGTGATGAGTAGGCACCAATAGCGCAAGTGCTGGAGGGACCATCAGCTCCAAACTCTTGGATTTAGTCAAGGTCTGGGGCCAGTTTAATCTTTTTATGAGTTTTTATGATAGAACGTTTACCGGGGATTCAATGTTAAGGATAGCTGTGACCCACACTTCATTGACAACGATCACCACCTTGGTTAATGTTCCACCCAAGTTGGGGGAAAGAGCTAGGTTTTCCTTTAAACGGAGTAGAAGCTAGTCTTTTGGCCGTTTCAGGGTATTTGTCTAGGATAGAATGCAGGGTATGATTGCACTGAATGGATTGAATTAGTGTGGCAATAATCTGGTCAGCGTCACTGGCAGTGTCAATAACCTCAAAAATCTTCAGCACTTGATGGAGGTAAGTTTTGCGTGGTACCCTAGCTGTATCTACTCTTTCCAGGTTCAAGCTTTCAGGTACCCTTACTTCAACTGGAGCTCCTAAGGCATAATAGCCGACATCTTCCCCACCCCATTCTGATTCATCATTGGGAGAATTTTCTTGCACATCAGGGAGTCCATTAGATGGAAAGTAGGGTCTAGGTATTGCTTGTTACTGGAGAGGGATGGGGGCAACTCCAGACACTAATAACTTTTGGAGGAGGCGTTGTATATGTCAAGGCCCTACATTTTGCATTTGAAGTAGCAGGTTTTGGACTAGAGAGGGCCGGAGTAGAGATAGAGGGAGATAGAGGTAGCTTTTTGGAGGACATTATGTTTGACCTGATTGAGAAAGCCGCTATGTAGAAAGCGGAGAGCAAGGCAAAGTGTTGACGGCCTTTACCAGCTGACTTTTTGGAGCTGAAGATGGAGAGGAGCACTGCCTCGTCACTGCTAGTATTCTCTGGCTATCCTCACAGGGGAGGAGCATCTATTTGCTGCAACCCTAATAGAACAGGTTTCCTAAGGGGAACAGCCATGGGAGAGGCTAAAGGGGTCATAATTGATTCTCGCTTCAGAGCTCTTTGCATAAAGTCAAGATCATAAAAGTAGGCCACTGCTATCAGAGCCTTCTTGATATCTCGTATATTTTAGAAAGTACACTTGACTGCATAGATATGCATTACTAAAGAGGTATGGGCCGCCAAACCAGCCAAGAAAGCAGAAATACCATCATCTAGATGGAGTATCTTTGCAAGCAGTAGAGGGTAGGCTTTAATATAAAACAACTACACAAAAGAGGCAATTCATTTACTCTTTTTTGTAGGCAAAAACTCATAAAGGCCTGTTTCTTTCTTTGTTGGATTTTGGGCGCAAGAGATGCTCTCTTGGTGTTTGGTTTACCAAAATTCAACAATTGGTGATTGAAACCACTAATATAATAAAAAAATTAAACTTTAAAAACTTAGAATGTTGGGGTTTCAAAGCTTTTATTAAGCGCTGCAGGGGATAAAAGAAACGAACCCTTTCAATCTCGGAAAAATCAGTATTTAACTGTATTGAAACCGCTCAAAGTCACTTTTGAGCGATTTTAAATTTAAGTTTATTTATCCACAGCCATCTGCCCAAACCTATTCTTTGATGTCCTTAGCTCTGCCGCCTGCCACCCCAGTGTGGGGCAGCAGTGCACCCCCCACCTAGCGTTTTCCGCCCTGCAGGCAAGCGCGTTTGGACAGGTTCAAACAGCCCGCCCACTGCTTCCAACCGTTTTGTCCCCCCACGAGACCTAGCACTCCACCTGGCGCGCATCCACCCTTCTCGACCCCATCCTCTCGCCCTCCCTCGCTCTGCTATTCGCTATTGCCTCAGAGTGGACTATGGACGTTTGTTCCCATATGCCGATAAGGCAATTATTGACCTAGCCACTACAGCCTTTGCGCCAGCTGGCTTTATAGACTTCCGCCCTTTTAAGGGCTACTTTGACGTTGGGTTCCAATCTGAGGAGGATGCTGAAGCGGCAGCACAAACTCCCTCTAATTTAAAAAAACCCATTCCCACAACCCGTACTCGCCTCCCTTCAGACACCACGCTAGTGGTATCCTTTGCAAATCTCCCATCCCACCTTCCACCCCAGGTTTTGTATGACCAGTTGGTCGCGGGGCTCATGGCTTATGGCACTCAGCCCAACCTCATCTTTGCCATTCCTTCTGGTGCAGAACGCCTTGCTGCTCCTCGTGCAACAGCCATCATCATACCACACCACCCTACCATAGCCCAACAAATCCCACCCCGCGCTAGTGTGGCTGCAGCACCTGATCATTTCTTTTGGGCTCGGGTCAATAATGGTAGTCAGATTTGTTCCCTCTGCTTTGGCCTCGACCATGCAAAAAGAGCGTGCCCTAAGGCCAAATCTGCTGATGCAGCTTCTGAGCCCCCCTCTGGAGGTTCAGTATGGGGCGCTTTGCTGCCCCCTCCCACCCTCCAATCTCGTTCAGTGGGCCCACATGGAAAATCAGCCCCACCCAAAACCTCCATCCTCACTCTCCCACCTAAATCTACGCCAGCCAATCAGAGCAATGCTTGGACCAACATTCATACCCAAGCAGCTGCCCATTCGCCCAATCCTACCCACTCAAATTTAAATGCCACTATTCCAGTGAACCAAAATCCATGGGATCTATTGGCTGAAACTGACGAATCAGGAAATAATCTTATTAGTAAGCATACAGGTCAACCTCTCTGCCATGACGATTATGGTCGGGCAGAATTTTTCCTTCCTGACTTTGATGAAACCCCTACCCCTCGCCATTTTGCTCCTCTACCCAATACAACCCCCTTCCAAAGTGACCACCAGCTCGCCTTAGCTGCGGTGGCCTCTCCTCATTGCCCAAGATACGCACCGCGGTGGCCCAGTCAGTGGCTCAGCTCCAGCATGGCCTGACCACCATCTTCTTCCCCCTGACTTCCCTGAATCTCCCTGCAGTGACATCTCAAAATTATTTGATGATGCTGAAATTGCTGTTATGAATGTCGCAACACTTGCTTCATTCAACCCCTCAGCCAAAATCACCCGCCACAGTATCTCCCTTTTCACCCAACTTCCTGAAGCCCGCAAAGAAGCTGAAGTTCTCCTCGCAGCTTTTGTTGAGACACTTTCCTGTCATTATCTTGATGCAGAAGTGGAAAACTCCTACTACGCTAACCTCAGCCCCCACTATGCAGATGCCCCAACGCCCTGGCTCTCTGCTCTGATCCGGTACTGCAATCAACACCCCTTGATTGAGGCGGGTTTTCTGAAAACCAACCCCCCGACCCCTCCTCACCATCTGCCATGGTGGGTTAAGCAGTTTCTGCTTCCCACCTGGTTAGTAGTTTGTTTTGCCATTTTGAGTGTTGTGATCGGTAATGTCCGTCCCCTGGTCGGCGTACCTCAAATAAATCTAAAGTATTTAACTGTATTGAGGGTTTAGGGAATTCAATGATAAGTTTGGAATAGCTTAGAGTAGTCTGAATTAGGAAATATGGGAATGTAGCCTATTAAAGCTCAGAGAACTCGCTTCACATAGGCTGAACAATGGATGGGGAATTATTGTTGGGGAATGACATGCCTGTGGGGTAACAACTTAATATATTTTACCCAATCATTATTAGCGGAAAATATTGCACCTTGGAAAATCCCCACCACGCCTATAAAAGGGGGTGGTCTCCGCGTAGGTGCTTGAATGGGACTGGTAGTGGCTGGAGGAGATCCATCTAATGGACATTCCAGAGTCCACCATGTGGTCAGAGTAATTCAACTGCTTAAATTAGTGTTATTTGCCTGTGAGGTATTTGAAATAGTGTTACCCCAATTTTTGGGTTTCTAATAAGAATCAGCCAGGGCCTTTTGGCTGATAAAATCATTATTAGTAGTTAAATCGATATTAGCAGTATCAGGGACCTGTAAATGTCCAACTTTTCCCCTTTTTGGCTGGTTTTGACCCACAACATTCTTATCTGAAAGCTGGGAGGTAAAATGTCTGCAAAACCCCTTCAAGTATGTCAGGAGATAGAATAGGGCCGTAGGAAGTGGCCAAGTACCCAATTGATGGTAACTCCAGTAGCAGGGGATTTGATGGAGTACTCCTCTCCTCACTTGTAAGTAATTATAAAAGGGCCTTTTCAAATGGACCTATGTTTCTCTCTTATAGGGTGATACAGTTGTGGTAGTAAAGCACCAAGTCAAAAACTTTAAAGGAAGAAAAAGGGGCCTATAGCTCATTAGTGTCTTGACCCTATTTTGTGACAGTCTTTGCCAAGTTGGCATTGCCTCTGATTGTAGCTGAATGATGTGCTGAGCCAACTTCTTCATGTCCTGCTTCAGGTCAGCCCTATCAGTGAAAATGTCTATAGCTAATAATGCTGGCACCCCAGGTTTCCATTCATACAACACATGGAAAGAGACATTTTAAGTATCTGGTGGTAACTGATATGGTAGGTCATGAGGGCACTTGATAAGTACAGATCCCAGTGAAGGGAGTCTGAAGTGGCCATTTTTCATAATATAGAAACTAGGGTCCCATTGGCTCTTTCCACGGTACCATTGGTTGAAGGGTTGTAAGTGGAAGAAAAGAGCTGTTGCATGTCCATGTAAGTTGCAAGAATCTTCACCACTCGAGAGGTGAAGTTTTTACCATTATCACAGAGCAAAACTTGGGGGCAACCATGTCAAGTAAAGATATACTTGTGGAGGAAGGTGGCTTTGGCTTTTGCTGTCTGAGTTGGGATAGACACTGCCTCAACCCATTTAGTAAAGTGATCAATCCCTACATTTTTTAAATCTATTTCCACACATAGTTTGGGGTAGAGGGCCAGCCGCATCGAGACTTATTATGTGGAAAGGCTGTTAAGTGGTGGTATGGTGATTTTAATACTTGGTTTTGAATCTGGATTGCTTTTTGCATGTCAGACAAGCATCCAAGACTTCGATGATGGTCTCCATGATTCCCTCCAAATAGTAGCGTTCTTTTATCCACTCATAGGTTTTCCGCACTCTGCTATGCCCTGGGAGGGCATGAGACTCCATAATGACAGGTACTCACTCTGAGGGTCGGAAAGGGTAACCAGTTCACCCCTACTTTCTTGTATAGATTCCAATTAACCACTTTTGTGTTATGGGAATGTCGAGCTAGAATCTTCTGGACTGGTTCGTCCTCATCCTCCCAAGCATTAGGGGTCATTAGGAGATCATGTAACCGCTCTGTTTCACTATTATCTAAGTGAAGGAGGGGCAGCCAAGCCAACCCATCGACATTCATGTGGCTCATCCCAGCTTGGTGTACAATGGTCATATCATAGTGCTGGAGCTTCAAAGCCCAGCGTGTCAACCGCCCAGTGGGATCCTTCATATTTTGTAGCCAGTTTAAAGAGGCGTGGTCATTAACCACTTTAAATGAGGTCCCATATATGAAAGGGCGGTAAATTTTTACAGCAAGCAAAAAGGCTAGGCATTCCTTCTCAGTAACGCTATAATTGCGTTCTGCCTTAAGAGAGCATCTTGCTGAGATATAAAACGGGGTGAACAACCCCATACTCATTCAGTTGAGCTAAGATAGCTCACACTGCATAATTGGAAGCATCAGTAAACAGCACAAAGGGTTTACTATAGTCAGAGTGGCGCAGTATTTGTCGTTGCTGCAGCAGCTTTATTAGATTTTTAAAAGCCGCTTGTTGTTTCGCTCCCCAATGGAAAGGGGTGTCTTTAGTTAAAAGTCATATGAGGGGCTCACTGAGCTAAGCGAATTTGGGGATGAATTGTTGGTAATACCCCATCATGCCCAAAAACACCTGAATATCCCAGAGGGTTTTGGTAGCAGGCATCTTTGGTATCTACCCAACTTAGCTTGGAGAGGCTGGATCCCATCTGAGGAGATGGCGTGGCCCAGGAAGTCCAGCTTCTTTTGGAAAAATTTAACTTTTGGAGGGCTTCAGCTTAATGTGAGAGGCCCGCAAACGTTGCTAACTTCCTTTTAATGAGGAAGTTGCTCATTGAAGATTCTGAAGAAGATGGCGATATCGTCAAGAAATACAATTATGCAACTATGCTTCAGATCCTGCAAGATGTAGTCCATAGCTCGCTGGAAAGATGTGGGCGCATTGCACAACCCTTATGGTAGTTGGGTAGGTTGGAAGAGACCCTCACTGCAGATAAGCGCACACTTTTCCTGGTTTGAGGAGATAGGTCTTTTCTACCATTATCCGCTAGCCAAGTCCATGGCAGAAAAGAACTTGGACCCAGAGAGTTGGGCCAGAGCGTCAACAATTCCGGGATTGGGAAGTTGTCCTTCTTGTGGAGGTTATTCAGCGTGCAGTATTCCATAACTACCTGATGCCCACCATTATTCATTTTATGAGTAATAGTGGAGATGACCAGGGACTTTGAGAAGGCACCAGTAGCCCCGCGTCCAGTGAATGTTTAAGCTCCATCCTCATCTGGAGCTCCTCAACTTTTGATTTCCGTTAAGGCTTGGATTGAATAGGCTTCGCATCACCAACATCAAGAGTGTGGCACCAGCCTTCATATGCCCATAATCGGTATCAGATTTGGAGAAAAAATCACTATATGATACCAGTAAAAAATGAACTCTAATAGGTTCAGCGAGAGTTAGATCATCAGTAATCTGAATGTTGGGCAAAGCGCATATCATTTGGTCAGTGGGAAGTCTCATATCTAGCATAGACTTAATTTGATGGACTTGGTCGATGACCTCAATGGGAATCAACGGAGCTACGCCAATCTTCTGATGCTTCTTTACAACCATGTCCTAGTTAGTGTAATTCCCCAGCAGAAGATTGATAGGTCGCTGGTAGGCAGGGACTAGGATACCTGGCAACACCCGAGGTTCCAAAGGGCTTATTCCAAAAATGCTTGTTAAGTGCAGAAGGCAGTTGCGGGGGATTTTCATAGTAATTTTGGCGTCTATCACCTTTTGTTCACACACTTTGGCCACTACCCGTCTGACGCATACAATAAAATTCCATCTGAACTATCCACAGAGTCAGGCAGCTTTTTTATGTTTAAACCAATATGGTTTAAATAAGGGTGAGGGCGGAAGAAGGATACTCAACTATGGAAGTATATTCCTTCTTTTTTGGAATCATCGTTTGTAAAGACTAGGGGAACCTTGTAATTTAGAAGGGAGATAAATCCCTGTTTCATATTAATGATTCCGTCATACTCAGTCGTGTTTTTGCGCCAATGAGTAGGTCGTATGCATTATTGTTTAATGCTACGGTGGGGACAGCCAGTAATTTTCCAATATGTATGGGTAAAGAATAGTAGGCTCCAATAGCTCGCATATTGTTATGCCCTGCAGTTCCAAACTCTTCTGAATAGTCCAGGTCGGGTGTCAACTTAAATTTTACTGATGAACTTTGGTGAGACCATATTCACTGGAGCACCCTTATCAAGGATGTCTAGAAAGCGCACCTTATTGATGACAACCTCTACCTTCGTTATTGTGTTACCAAAAGTAGGGGGGAGGGCGAGAATCTCCTTCAACCAGAGAGTGTAGGTAAGGAGTTGAGCCATCACAGGATATTTGTCTTTAATATATTGAGGGGTATGAACCCGCTGGGTGGATAGGATCACTGTCTCAATAAGCTGTTCAACATCACTAGTGGTATTGATCACCTCTAAAAACAACAACAACTGTTGAAGATAAGTTCGCCGTGGTATTATGGCTATATCAATTCGATCAGGCCTCAATTTATCCGGAACCTGCACTTCCATTGGAGCTCCCAAAACATAATAGCCTAAATCTTCACCACCCCCTTCAGAGTCGTCATCAGAGGGATTGTCAATGCACCTCAACGAGTTGCTAAGAGGGGGCTGAGAAAATGCTTAATCTTCTCACAGGGGAGGGCTTTGTCACTCTCATCTACCCTTTTGACTTTTGAAGGGATCATCGTGGCTGTACCAACTTTTGGGTAAGGCGTTGGAAGTGTAATGGCTTTGACTTTTGCCATAGAAGTTACTGGTTTGGGATACCCCATAACAGCAGGTTTTGAACTAGAGGCAGCCTGAGTTGAAGCTTGAGGGGATTGAGGCAGCGGCTTAGGTGGGTGTGATACTTTAATCACCTTTGTAGACCGCTCTGCAAGAGGGGGGCCAGGCAAAATGATAACTGACTTCACAGGCTGAGATTTTAAAACTGAAGTTGGAGGGGAGCGCTGCCTCATAACTGCCACTATTTTCTGGATATCCTCACATGGTGGAGGAGTAATCTGGCGCTGCAGCTCTGCAGAAGCTGGGTTCCAGAGGGATACAGCCATATAAGAGGCTGAAGGGGTCAGAGCTGATTCCTGATTTAGAGCTTTTTACGGATGTTCAGGCTCATGAAAGTCAACCACTGCTAGCAATGCCTCTTTGATATCCCGTACAGTTTTGGAAGGTGTGTTTGAGTGCGGAGATATGCATTGCTAAAGGTATAAAACGCCAAGATAGCCTAGATAGCAGCAATAGCAGCATTTAGATTGAGCAGATTGGCCAGCAACAGAGGTTGAGCTTTAATAGATAATCGCTCAACAAATAAGGATATTGATTCTCCCTTTTGCAGCATAAGGCACATAAAGAACTGTTTTTGCCGTTGTAAACTCTGTTCTGAGCCAAAATTGTCAATCACCGCTTGTTTTATCTCCGCCCAAATGGAAGAGTGGCCACTTGAGGAACCATGATCTCCTGAGCCATTCAACTCAAGAAAGGAAGGGTATACTTGGTTTTTTTAGGTCAGTCGCTCCCTCCATTGCAGATTCATAAACATAAAGGAAGGAGGCGATAATGCCCTCTCCAGGTGAGAAATTGTCACAGAATGGAGGTTTAAAAATTAAAAATGCGGGGGCCAACTGGCGCCCCATTTCAGTCACTAACACAGACACAAAACCTTTTACTAATATCATAACTACCCATCTAGAGGTTGTTGCCTCTGCTCTCATTTCCCCAGAACAATTTGGTTTCATCCCCAAAAGGTCGATTTGGGACAATATACACCAAGTAGTCAACTTTGACAATCCATGCCTTCTGGAGCACTTGTGTTTTTAGACCAGCAGAAGGCCTATGATAGAGTTGACTGGGATTACCTCAGAGCCTGCCTCTACAAATTCCGCCTCCCCTTTCGCTTCATTAAATGGGTGATGTTGCTAACAGAATCCACCACAATGGCTGTTCGTGGCCCTAGCTTCCTCACGGATGTAGTCCGCCCTCAAAGGGGCCTATGCCAAGGTGACCCTCTTAGCCCATTCTTGTATAACATCATCTTTGACACACTTCTTTGAAATGTGAATGCCCACCTTACTGGTGTCCATGTGCAAGGCCAAGCACCAGTCAAGATGTTGGCATTTGTCGATGAATGTGTGGTTGGGGCGTCTATTAATCATGATGCACGCGCGCTTGAAGATATTATCCAGGTTTGCTCCAGGGTAAGTAATGCTGCACTTAACGCCTTCAAAACCGAGATTGTTCTCCTTTTTTCGTATAAAGCCTGATGGGCCCCAGCGCCTCATTTACTACATGCCTCGTCAACTAGCTCACATGATCACTTGCCATGCCCACCCCACTCCACCCGCTCATACTCCCCTTTGTGCCAATCCCAACCGTTGGCCCTGTCCGCCATCTGGGGGTGTGGCTAGAGGCAGGAGGGTATGCCTCAATGGTGATTGAAAGCCACATCCTAGACAACGTTACAAATTGCATAGCTTCCCTCAAAGCCCACCAAACCTCCCTTACAGGCAGGGTAGTGCTAGCCAACTCTATGCTCTTCTTTAAAGTTTGTTATGTAGCCCACGCCATCACTTTTTCCCCATGTTTCTTCAAGTCATAATACGCCCTTCTGCAAGGGTGGCTTTAGTTAGGCCGCTCACCTCCTGTGCGCCTGGATGTCATGTTTGGCCCTCGCCATAGTGGTGATATAGCCTGCTCAACTTTAAGGCCCATGCTGCCAAAATCTTTGGCACCTGGATCGCCGCCGTCATCATCCCTACGATCTCACCCCAGCACTGGTCCTGCGCAGGCCGCTCCAACTTCTCCCGTGCCCTAGGCCTCAGAAATTCTACCCACCCCCACGCTATGTTGAAGTACCTTGCAGCACATCCTTATGCTGCAGGCCCACATGGGACGTCGCCCCACTTCAAAAGGATCCTCCTCTCCATGCAGAGAGCTGAGCTGAGAATTCACATCAGTGGGCACAGCGCCTAGAGGGGGCGCCATTCTCATCAGTTCACCAAGGAAGTCCAAGGTTTACTTGTTCTGAACGTAGTAATACCCATGAGATTCCCTACCATAGCCATGGTGGACTACCTGGACATGGTGGACATCCCTTACTTCCTGGATACCCAGAAAGCCATTTGGAAGTACATCCACCACCATCTTCTGCAGCCGCATATTTGTTCCCATGTGTGGCACTGTTTGAGATGGGTATACCATACTGCCGAGCGCTCTAACGCTTTGCACTCATCCTGCGTAGTGTGTGGCCAGTATGGAACGCTGGTTAGCCGCCTGGAAGAGTGCCCATCATCAAAAGCGATATGGTGTGAGGTACAATGCCTATTTCGCCAGGATCAGGCACAGCCCTTCAGCCTGTATCAAGACATGTTTGCTTTATCCATGGTTTCCCCTATTCAACCTTCCCTGCGTGCCTTGGTAGTGGCGATCTCCATGTGGACTATCCATATGATTGTCTTAGATGCTATCTCAGGCTCCATTTCCACCCTCCAGGAAGCTTTACACCGTTTCCAGTTACACCTTGTGGACCACTTTCAAGCGTGGATGTTTGGGTACCTCCCACCCCATCGCCACCAGATGGTCTCATCCTGGTTTCCAGTTTGGTTCATCACTTCAGACTCCTTCCTACATACATTCCCAATAGTGGCGCAAGCCCCTGCACACGTAACACCCCTTCCTTCTCTTGGCGTTCCCGCTGGCAGCAGGAGATAGCGTCTGCTTCTCTGGGTGCCCTCCTATCGCTGAAGTTCATTTCATTTTTTAGTGTCTTTTCAGAAGTGTCCGTCCCTTGGTCGACCTTCCCCAAATAAAATTAAAAATTTAAAAAATTTAAAAATTAAAATAAAATTGGAGGGCCCATAAGGGCCTTGGTAAGTGTGCTGCTCAAGCCTTTTGAGGCGATACAAAACACTAGCTATTGGTTCTCTAATGCATCTAGCCTTTGTTCCAGAATAGTAGTCATTTTTGTTATTGTATTAGGATTTATGTGGTATACAGGGCCCCCTGTATTGAGCATCACTTGCTGGATTTTGGGCATGGAAGATGCTCGCTTAGTGCTTGGTTTACTGAAATCAAACAATTGGTGATTGATGACACTAATATAATAAAAATAATTTAGTTTAAAAACTTAGAAAGTTGGGGGTTTAAATCTTTTATTTAGCGCCGCAGGGATAAGAGAAAATGAATCCTCTCAATATTGGACAAATCAGGAATTAACTGTATTGAGGGTTGAGGGAATTTAGATGATAAGTTTGGAATAGCTTAGACTAGTCTAAATTAGGAAATGGAGAATGTAGCCTATCAAATCTCAGAGAACTCACTTCACTTAGGCTGAAAAATGTATGAGGAATTATTGATGGGGAAAGAAGTACCTGTGGGGTAATGACTTAATATGTTTTAGCCAATCCCCATAAGCAAAAAATATTGCACATTAGGTAACCCAACCATGCCAATAAAAAGGGGGTGGTCCCCGCGTAGGTGCTTGAATGGGACTGGTAGTGGCTGGAGGAGATCCATCCAATGGACATCCCAGAGTTCACCATGTGGTCAGAGTAATCCAACTTCTTAAATTAGTGTTATTTGCCTGTGAGGTATTTGAAATAGTGTTACCCCAATTTGTGGGGTTCTACCAAGAATTGACCAGGGTCTTTTGGCCAATAAAATCATTATTAGTAATTAAATCAATATTAGCATTATCAGGGACTTGTAAATGTCTGACATTCCTTCTTTTTGGCTGGTTTTGATCCACAACATTCTTATCTGAAAGCCTGGAAGGCAAATGTCTGACATTATTTGCAAACTTGTCATTGAGCTAAATTATCAGTGGGAGCTTGCTTCTCTCCTCCCAGGTGCTGAGGGTGGCCATTGTTGGAACCATTATCTCCTGAGCCACAAGACTCAAGCTGGGAAGGGTGTATTTAATCTTTATTGGTCAGTTGCCCATTCCATAAACTGATTCATAAATGAAGAGGAAGGAGGAAATACTGCCCTCACCAGGGATTAGTTTATATTTGAAGGGGGTTTTATGAATGGAGAGCTGATTAAGCCTTTTAAAGCGAGACAAAGCTCTGGCTAGTTGTTGTTGTAAAGCAGTAGCATGGGGTTGAATTCAGCTATCTTTTTTTTAGAAAGTTTGTAGTGTACAGGGCCCCTGTAGTGATCACCACTTGTTGGAATCAAGGTGGTTTTATGGTAATACTGCTTTTCAGCAATGGATTTTAACAATTTTATTCTAGGAGAAGGTCTACTCTCAACTGTGGGATAACTTTTGGGGGATTTTTACCACAAATTTTATATTTGAAAATTTGTACTAAGTACTTAAAAGATGGGTTTTTGTATTTATTTTATTAGTTGTGGCAATACAATCAAAAGCAAACCCTTTCGATATTTCGCTGCTTAGCACTAAAATCACTTAAAGGCTTGGAGTGAGAGATACAAGAAATCAATTATAAGCTTTGAGCCTAATGTGGGAATATGGGGTTTCAACCTTTCAGAGCTCTCGAGGCGCACCTTGCTTCAACTCAATAGCAAAAGGAGAGTTTTAGCGGGTATGATAAGCCCATGAAGCAGGGGCATAATAATTTAAAGCCAATTACCACGGGGAAAAACATTTGCACCTTGTGGGACCCCCTCTAAGCCTATATGGGGGTGGTCTCCGCTTAGGTGTTTGAACTGAGCTGAAGAGGGGCTAGGGAGGAACCTCAGCATGATTTTCCATATTTTGCCATGGGTTCTACACAATCCTATTACTAATACTTGAATGAGTTGGCTGAGAGGCGGGTGGAATAGCATTACCTTCGATTCTAGGGATTCCACCGAGAATTGACCAAGGTTTTTTTGTGGGATATCCGCTGTTTTTATCATCACAACACTCTTATCACAAAATCGGACCTGTAATTTTCTGACCCATGCTAACTTGGTTAGCTTCTCACCCTTACTTAGCCAGGCATATAATCTCTGTGAAACGCAACTTTCAGAATTTCTGAGATATAAAAGAGGCCTTATTAGATGTTGCAGATTTTCATAAAGCCGAGAATACTTAAGGAGATGAGGTGAAATCCGAAGTTTTACCATTGAGAATCTTTCACCCATAGGCATGTGGATGGAGGCTGCGGCGACCCCACGGGCCCTTCTGTGCATGTTTGTCACTTTTAATCTTCTCCTACATTCTGACTTAAAACAGACATCCCTCATCATGCATGTCTGAGATCCCTAAGCTTGCCAACAAAGGGCACCCACACAAGCTCATTAATGCTGCAGTGCCTTCTCCCCAGCTAAACTAGTAGTGTCACGCCCTAACAGTGTCTCCTTGACTAAGGCTGGGCACATCATAAAGGCGTGTTGTAGGCTAATAGCCCCCCCAACCTGAAGGGACTGGCCTTAACTTCTCTCTCAGTTCTCTTCTGACTTGCATAGACAACCTCTTAGATGACGAATCTTAAAGGGGTTATGAGGACATGGGACACTATGTCCTTGGAGCCCCAGTTGAAGTAGAAATACCAGACTGGCTAAACCCTGGAGGAATAGACAAGGCCGTGATACTTGATGACACCTATCTTGACCAGATTCTGAGGTGCTCTGAGGTTAATGATTCAGCTAGTAGTGCTGACCAGCTTGTGGCTTTGATGATCCGCCATATCCTAAATGTTCATTCGCTTCAATTCATTAAGGATAACTACCCTGAAAATACTAAGAAACTTGCTTCTACTTTCTGTCTTAATGAAGTTTTAGCTCTCCCCCTAATTTTAGTGGGGCTGTCCCACATGTGGACGTAGTTATCAACAAGGTGCGGGTTATGGCCACTCTTGATACTGGCTCCCCAATATATGTAATTTCTTTAAAACTCAATAAGAAAATTAAATTGGCACCTAAACAGGACTACACCCAAGAGTATGGTTTGGCGAGACCTGCCAGAACTCGTGCTATTGGGGCGTACTCCTCATTGCCCATCAGATTTGGAAAACTTAACCTGTCGTCCCCTGCTGTGGCTTTGGAGAGCAACAAACATGACATTCTAATTGGCACTCAATTATTGGTTAAGTAAAACGGACCCATCATTCTGAATCAGGGTTGCAACTCCCTGCTTAACTATGAGGTGCCTCTGGTGCTGATTAATAAAGAACCCCACCAAAAAGAGTACTCCTGCTTGTTTGAATAACTTTCTTCTGCCCTACCGGTGCACTATACCACATCTGGACGCCACATAAAATTGTTGCCAGATTCAGTGGACGCCTCTGAAGGCATTCCTTTTTACGCCTCAGAGGAGATGTTAATTAAGTCTGGGGAACAACGGGTTTTGACACCAGGATCACTATACAACTCCCCTAACTGCTTATTACCCATAACAAGTATTGATGAAGTATGGCATCTAGAGCCCCAAGTACTGCCTTGAATCCTAGATCCTGCCTAATAACTACCCAAAAATGATCTTCAGGGGAACCTTACCAAGCAAGACATGATCATGAAAAAAATCAGGAGATAGTAAAGGGTCTGCTCATCACCTTGATGATATTGAGAAAGTTCAATGCCTCAGGTCTATGTCATAAATGAGTCTACCCCCTGACAAACTATTGTGTGCTTTGCCTGACGTTCATATCTCAGATAAACTAATCTCCAAAATTTAAAATATATTTGTGGTACGCTGACCAGGAGATGGACAGTAACAAAAATCAAAACAAAACAAAAGAACCCGATTAAAAGAACAAATGGGAAGATAAAACATAAACTTCCAACCAGGCAGGTGCAGAAACTGCTACCCCACCATGGCAGAGGGTGAGGGGCGTTGGGCAGGTTTTCTGCAGACACATCCGCCAAAACAATGTCATTATGATTGAAGAAGTAAAAATTTTCTCTCTCGTTGCAATTACTTTTGCAACTTATTCAATTCAAGTCTGACTTTAGTTTGATGATCTCACAGATGAGATTAGTTTGCGCCCATGTCAGGAAGCAGTTGGGCAAGTAAGGTAAAAGGCACAAGTGGTAAGCCCGTGAACTCCAACGTTTGAAAACGCCCTGGAGAAACTGGAAGATTAGATAAAAATAAAAAACTGGTGTCTACTATATCCCCAGAAATCCTCACTTGGCAGGCACAATGTAACCAGTACATCAACATGCCGTAATCTCAACCACTCTCGTTGGTGGAATACAGAGTCCAGGTGTTCCTGGATATTCAACAAACAGAATTATGGGAAAAATTTTGTGGGGATGTGCACACTCTTTTTCTGACCACAGTGTATGTCGCACCTCACTCCATTTCACGCAACTGGCTGGATCTTGGTTTTGAAATTAGGAGGCAGCAGACAAAGCTGCTGCGGTGTGCATTGTGATTGACCTCCCCGAAGGGCAGCAGGTCATTGAAACCAAGCGCACCAGATGGACAAAATCAAACCAAATTTTCCTCACGTTCGTCTTTTTGCCCACTATGGTCAAGCGTGCCATTCTGGAGCAGTACCTGGAAGCTGATCTCACCATATAAAGTGAAATAGAATCCTTCAAGTTACAATGCATTACACTGATTCCACACCTGTGCACCGGCAAAATCATTGTTTTTCTGACCCCAACTGAGGAGATTGCAAAGGACCTAACCCAGATCCCGCACTCCACTTTTATTAATATTGAAGGGCATACCACCCACCCTTTCCAGGTAACCGTAGACAGCGCACACCCCATCTGCACCCACTGTGATGGTTCAGCCATAAGGCACATGCATGCCCCATCAAGGAGGGCATCACATTCCAAGAGCACCCCTCAGCGGCCATGACCAACGGGGAGGCTCACTATGAACCAACCACCAGTACCAAAGAGGCCTTCCCATGGGGAGCACAAGGCTACTACTTACTAGTAAAGCCTTTCTCCTCTCAAAAGCGAAAGAAGACCAAAAAGTCCCACAGGGCCACAACCAAGGAAGCGGCTAAGGTCGCCTCCACTATCCCACACTCCCAACGCCAGGAGGACATTGAAACCTTTGTGGTGGAAGTAACTCAGTAATCCCTCAACCAATCAGATTGGGATGCCCAAGCCAATTGGGCCACCCAATCTCAGGATCTGAAGGGCGACTCAATCTCACCCGACCTTTACAACCAAGCCCTGATTGGAACCAATTTGGTCTCCAACCTACCTGATTAAAAATTTTTTTTGACCCAAATGTTGGTGCACCAAACTTGACCGCACCACAAAAAATTTGTTTGACAGCATGGAAACCAAAGCGAAGGCAAAAGCCAATGCAAACCTGTCTGCTAAAATTAACAAATCTTCCAATACCATTGCTGCAAACACCTGTGCCGCTGTGAAGGCCCGTGGGGATCCAGAGGAGGCTGAAGGGCCTGGGTGGCCACCCCTTGCACCTAAGGTGCAATGGAGGAAGCCTTCACTTTAGGGACATTGAACATCGCAAGACTCAAGGTCTCACCATCCCGGGCTAGGAAACTGAGTTTTTTACAAAAAAATTTACCCGTGGACATCCTGGCCATCCAGGAGTCCCACTGTCCGTAAGGTTCTAAGGATGCTTGGAAAACCATGCTCTTCCCTTCCCTTTCCTCCTCGTCTGAGCACTGTGGGGTGCTTGTTCAGAAAAACAATTTTTAAATTTTTATCATCTGAATCCTTCCTTGATGGCCAAGACCTCGTTGTCACATTTTTGTGGGCTGACGTGGTGCACACTATCATCAACATTTATGCCCCGACCTATGCACAAGAGCATCAAAAATTTTTCTCGTTGGTCAAATCCCTTCCATTACCCCCTGACCCTTTCATAGTTGGTGACATGAACTGTTGGTTAAACACATCCACGGACCACTGGCCTTCCTCATCCCACACCCCAGGGTCACATAGAACTTTGCGTTCTAAAGGCCACCCTTGGGTTGTTTGATGTGCTGCTGTGGCAAGCTCCACTGCTCAAGAACATGACGTGTCCCCGCATCCACAATGACCATTTAAGGTCCATGTCTCACATTGACCTTATCCTCGCGCCTGTGCAGTTTTGATCCCATATTTCTCACTTAAACACATCAAAAATTGAATTCTCTGACATCTGGCTGGTCTCAATAACCTACCACTTACCCATCACAGTGGCTAGGGCTCCACATTGGTGCAAACTCCGCCCACCAAACTCGTGTCACCAGGATTTTCCACATGGGTGGAATCAGCGACTTCAGCAAAAGGGTTTATTACACTGTTTTGTGCGGACCCAATTTCCACATGGTCAGCCTTCAAAGCGGATACCATCCGCCATGCTCGCCACCTCTCCTCCTGACGCTCACGAGCTGCATCAGCTGTCATCTCGCGCGTCTGGAAGAGTTGGAACACCTGGAGTCCAACATCCCAGCCACAGGCTACAGCCCTGCTTGGGGCTGGAAGTGGGCAGAAGCAGCCGCCCACCTAAACGCGCTTGAAAGGCAACACAAACATCAGGTTTGTGTTCAGTATAGGGCCAAACACATTACAGAGGGTGGCACATGCTCCGCTTATTTTTTAAAGAATTCTTCACACCGCGCCAGAGTGTGGCCTGCACACAGGTGTGGAGGTCAGTCAATTCCGTCGCAGATACACTGGCCAAAGTGGCAATCGAAATACAAAAGTATTACTCTTAGTTGTACCAATCTGATCCAATTCTGCTGGCTGAAATGGCAAAATTTCTCAATAGCACTCACATCCGCACTAGTTCCTAATACCTGGAGTTAATGAATTTGATTACTCCAGACAAACTCTGGTCCACTTTCCATGGTGCACCAAATCAGAAATGCCCAGGCCCTGATGGCATTCCATATGAGCTCTATAAGAAGTACTTCATATATCTATCCCCACTGCTGCTTGCCTCCCTTAACCAGAGCCTTCTGATACCCGCCTTCTATCAGTAGGGCAAGAGGCCTTCACCATCACACTCTTCAAAAAGGGGATAAGCTAGACCTAGCCAACTGGCGCCCCATTTCTCTAACTAAAACGGACACCAAAGTTTTAGCTAAAATCATGGCTAACTGTCTAGGGATTGTAGCCTCTGCCATCATCTCCCCAAAACAATTCAGTTTCATACCCAGAAGGTCGATTTGGGACAATATACACTCTGTGGCTAACGCATGCTAGTCCACAGCCTCTGGGGCACTAGTATTCTTGGACCAACAGAAGGCCTATGATATAGTAAACTGGGAATACCTCAGGGCCTGATATACAAATTCCGCTTACCCCCTCGCTTCATCAGCTGGGTGATGATGTTTACAGAATCTGCAACAATGGCAGTGCGTGGCCCTGGCTTCCTCACGGAAGTAGTCCGCCCTCAAAGGGGGCTACGCCAAGGGGACCCCCTCAGCCCACTCTTATATAACTTCAGCCTGGACCCACTACTTCGAAACGTGAATGCCCGCCTCAATGGGGTCCATATACGGAGCCAAGCCCCAGTCAAGATGATGGCGTTTGCAGATGATTGTGTGGTCGGGGTGTCTAATAATCAAGATGCACGCGCGCTTGAAGCTCTCATCCAGGTTTATTCCCCGGTAAGTAATGTTGCACTGAACGCTTCTAAAACCAAAATCATCATCCTTGGTCGGTATCAAACCTCCTGGGCCCCAGCGACCAGTGCCCAGCCTGGCCCATCTGCTCGCACATTTGCTCGCATTCCCTGCTCACCTCACACCGCCCCACTTGTGCTCCCCTTCGTGACACGCCCTACCATAGGGCTGGTCCGCCACTGGGGGTGTGGGTGGAGGCAGGCGGGTATGCCTCAGCAATAATAGAAAGTCATATTCTAGACAACGTGACGAAGCGCATCGCCTCCCTCAGAGCCCACCCTACTTCCCTTACTGGCAAGGCTGTTTTAGCCAACTCTATGCTCCTCTCCAAAGTCTTGTTTGGAGCACATGCAATTAGCTTATCCCCAGGTTTTTTCAAATCTTTGTATGTCCTTCTACAAGGGTGGCTATGGTCAAGCCGCTCAACACCAGTGTGGCTTGAGGTCATGATTGGCCCTCGTCGTCATGGTGGCATGGGCCTGCTCGACCTTAAAGCCCATGCTGCCAAGATCCTGGGCACCTGGATTGCAGCCGTCACCGCCCCTATGCTCCCCTCCCAACACTGGTCCTGAGAAACCCACTCCAACTTCTCCCGCGCCGTGGGCCTCAATAATCCATTGAACCCCCACTCCCTGTTGAAATATCTGGCTTCCCACCCATCGGCCACAGGTCCTCACGGTACTAAAACCCACTACAAACGAATCCTCCTCTCCATGCGGAATGCTGAGTGGAGAATCCATATTAATGGACACACAGCCCAGAGAGGCTGCCCCTCTCCTCAGTTAACACAGGAGGTATAGGGGTTACCCATTCAAGATGGCTTGATCCCCACACGGCCCCATGTCCTATCCAGGGTAGACTACCTGGACATGATGAACATCCCTTATTCCCTTGAGACCCAGAAGACTATTTGGAAATACGCACACCACCCTCTGTTGCAGCCTCAAATCTGTTCCCATGTGCGGCGCTGCCTGAGGCAGGTGTACCATATGGCTGAGCGCTATAACGCTTTACACTCATCCTGCATCATGTGTGGCCAGTATGGAACACTGTTTCACCGCCTGGAAAGTTCCCTACCTCTAAAGTTATATGGCGCGAAGTTCAACATCTGCTTGGCCAGGATCAAACACATCCCTTCAGTCTGTCAAGAGATATGTTTGCTATATCCATGGTATCCCCTCTTCCACCTTCCCTCCGTGCTCTGGTGGTCGCAATCGCCATGTGGACTATCCACACAATTGTCTTGGATGCCATCGCAGGCTCCACCCCCACCCTCCCAGAAGCTGTCCACAGATTCTCGATCTCATTTGATGGACCACTTTCAGGCGTGGATGTTTGGTTATCTCTCACTATGTCTCCATCAGCTGGTCTCCTCCTGCTTCCCATTTTGGTTCTTCAAATTGGATTCTTTCCTCCACACGTGTCCAATTGTGGTTATGGTCCCTTTACACGTTCCCTCCTCCTCCCCATAGCGGCGTTCCCAATGGCAACAAGAGATAGCATCGCTTCTCTGGGGTGCCTTCCCCGTTACTAAGTTTTGTTTTTTTTCGTGTCAACATTTGGAAGCGCACGTCCACTGGTCGACCTTCCCTACAATAAATTTAAAATTTTAACTAAAGACCCTGGTCAATTCTCGGTGGAACCCCACAAATTGAAGTAACACTATTTCAAATACCTCACATTCAATCAACACAAGAACAAGCAGTTAGATTTCTCCAACCACATGGCAGACTCTGAGGCATCCTTCAGATGGTTCTCCCTCAGCCATGACCAGTTCCATTCATGCACCTAAGTGGGAACCACCCCCTTTTATAGGCTTGGTAGGGGTTCCCCAAGGTGCAGTAATTTTATCTAAAGGGTATTAGCTAAAATTTATTATATCATTTTCCCACAGGTACGTCTTGCCAAAATATAATCCCCATCCGTCATTTAACCAAAGTGAAGTAGGTTTTTTGAGCTTTGATAGGTAATTTTTACATATTTCCTTATTTGGACCCTATTAAGCTGTTCTGAACTCACCGTTGAATTCCCTTTGACTCTCAATTCAGTTTAAATACTGAATAGTCAGATATTGAGAGGGTTCGTTTCTCTTTCCCCTCGCCTACACCAATAAAAACATACAAAATCAGCTTTTTATTTTAGAGTGTTTTTATCTTTAAACTTATACAAACCGTTATGGAATCCAGCGGCGTCCTGCGCCAGAGATCAGAAATAAGCTGGATCACCAAATATCTCATCATTTACATTTTACCACTTGGTTATATCCTCCTGATTTAACTTGAATTTGGCGAGAATCATAGTATATTCTGCTGACAGGGACTGAGAAAGGAGGACCCTTTTTAAAAAACATACTCCTCTAGAATCTCCAGTGAATCAAGAACAGGCATGTATGTAGTGGTGGAAGGTTTCTTGGATGCAATTTTACCTGGAAGGATCACCAATTGGGCTTTGTGCAACTCCACCTCCTTGGGATCAAGAGCTAAAGCAAGGTTTTTACTCAATGCATCAGCCAAACCATTCTCCTTGCCCTTCATAATCTCATAGGAAAACACAAATTTGCAAGGGTCATATGACAATGGGTTGTCACAGGGTCAGGACATGAGGAGTTTGGTAGTACAATAGAGCGTTGATCTGTATGAACATAGATTGGCTGGGTAGAAAACTTTAGTAATGGCGTCAATACCTCAGTGCCTCCATTAATGCAATAGTTCTTTGTTATAAATGGCGTAATTCAACTCAACTAACAACATATTTCAAGAAAATATACCACAGTATTCTCAACTTCATCGTCGTCCACTTTTAGCTGAGCAGCAGTTGATGCAAAGTTTGAAGAATCACTAGCCATTATAAACTCCATAACATAGTCCATGTGGTGAAGAACTGATGTGAAAACAGGGTGCACTTCACAGCTTGGAAGGCATCTACAGTGCAGAGGACCACATAAGAATTTTGTCCCCTCAATACTTATACAAAGGCGCCGCTACCTTAGAAAGATAAGCGTGAACTTCTTATAAAAAGGTGAAAGTCCCCAAAAAGCTCCTCAATTTTCTAATTAAGGTTGGTGTGGGCCATTAAAAAATTGCCTTATCCTTGTTTGAAGTGATCATGTGGACTTTGTCATAATGATGTTGCTTAAAAAGTGACAAACTTTTAACCTCACATTTACTGATCTTCAGCGTCATGTTCGGCGCCCAATAATGCTCACCCACTTGCCGCAGCTGGATTACATGGGATTCTAGATTATTAAACACAAAGTGTCATCCATTTAGGCCACCGCGCATATGCCCAACAACTCTCACAAGGCCACATTAATACACCTTTGTAAAATTGCAGGCGCATTCTTGAGCCTAAAAGTCATGACTCATAATTATATTTCTATTTAAATTTAAATTTATTGCGGGGAAGGCCGACCATGGGACGGACACTTCCGAATATGACTCAGACGAGACAAAACTTAGTACCAGGGGAGGCACCCCAGAGAAGCGATGCTATTTCATGTTGCCAGCGGGAACGCCACTTATGGGAAGGGGAAGGGAACGTGTGTAGGGGGCGTAGCCACTATTGAGCACGTGTGGAGGAAGGGGTCTGATTTGATGAACCAGACTGGGAACCAGGAGGAGACCAGCTGTCAGCGACGTGGTGGGAGATATCCAAACATCCACGCTTGAAAGTGATCCATCAAATGAGACCAGAATCTGTGGACAGCTTCAGGGAGGGTGGGGATGGATCCAGCGATGGCATCCAAGACAATCGTGTGGATAGTCCACATGGCGATTGCAACCACCAGAGCACGAAGGGAGGGTGGGAGGGGGAGGCCATTGATGAAGCAAACATGTCTCTTGACAGACTGAAGGGATGTGTTTGATCCTGGCCTAGCAGACGTTGGACTTCGCGCCATATTACTTTAGAGGTGGGGCACTTCTCCAGGCGGTGAAACAACGTTCCATACTGGCCACACACGACACAGGATGAGTGTAAAGCATTAGAGCGCTCAGCTGTACGATACACCCGCCTCCAGGCAGCGCCACACATAGGAGCGGACTTGAGGCTGCAACAGAGGATGGTGTGCGTATTTCCAGATATTCTTTTGGGTCTCAGTGGAATAATGGATGTCCATCATGTCCAGGTAGTCCACCCTGGATAGGACTTGGGGTCGAATGGGGATCACGCCATCATGGATGGGTAGCCCCTGTACCTATTGTGTGAACTGAGGAGAGGGGCGGCCTCTTCAGGTTGTATGTCCACTAATATGAATTCTCCACTCTGCGCTTCGCATGGAGAGGAGGATTCGTTTGTAGTGGGTTTTAGTCCCGTGAGGACCTGTGGCCGATGTGTGTGATGCGAGGTATTTCATCAGGGAGTGGGGGTTTGATGGATTGTTGAGGCCCAAGGCTCGGGAGAAGTTGGAGCTGGCCGTGCGGGACCAGTGTTGGGATGGGAGTGTAGGAGCAGTGACGGCCGCAATCCAGGTGCCTAGGATCTTGGCGGCATGGGCTTTGAAGTCAAGTAGGCCCATGCCACCATGATGATGAGGGCCAAACATGACCTCTAGCCGTACTGGTGGAGGGCGGCCTGACCAAAGCAAACCTTGTAACAAAGCATACAGGGATTTGAAGAATCTTGGGGAGAAGGGGATGGCGTGGGCTCCAAACCAGACTTTGGATAGGAGCATAGAGTTGGCAAGAACAACCCTGCCAGTGAGGGTAGTAGGGTGGACTCTGAGAGAGGCGATTCGCTTCGTCACGTTGTCCAGTATATGGCCCTCCATTACTGCTGACGCATATCCGCCTGCCTCCATCCACACGCCCAGATGGCGCACCGGTCCTATGGTAGGACGTGACATGAAGGGGAGCACCAGTGGAGCGGTGTGTGTTGAGTTAGTAAGGCGTGGACGTGGGCGAGCAGATGGGCCAGGTTGGGAACTAATTTCTGGGGCCCAGCAGTTCTGAAACCGACCAAGGAGGATGATTTCAGTTTTGGAGGCGTTCAGTGCCGCATTGCTTACCCGGGAATATTCCTGGATGAGGGCTTCAAGCGCGCGTGCATCTTTGTTGTTAGAAACCCCCACCACGGAATCATCTGCAAATGCCATCATCTTGACTGGGGTTTGCCCTGGCACATGGACCCCAGTGAGTTGGGCATTCACATTTCGCAGTAGTGTATCAAGGCTGAAGTTGTATAAGAGTGGGCTCAGGGGGTCCCCTTGTCGCAGGCCCCTTTGAGGACGGACTACTTCCATTAGGAAACCTGGGCCGCGCACTGCCATTGTTGCAGATTCCGTGAGCAGCATCACCCAGTTAATGAAGCGGGGAGGTAGGCGGAATTGTTGGAGGCTTGCCTAAGGTATTCCCAGTTTACTCTATCATAGGCCTTTTGTTAATCCAAGAATACAAGTGCCCCAGAGGCTGTGGACTGACACACATTAGCCACATAGTGCACGTTATCCCAAATCGACCTTCTGGGGATGAAACCAAATTGTTCTAGAGATGGTGGCAGATGCTACAGTCCCTAAACGGTTAGCCATGATTTTTGTTAAAATTTTGGTGTCTGTGTTTGTTAGAGAAATGGGGCGCCAGTTGGCTAAGTCTAGCCTATCCCCTTTCTTGAAGAGTGTGACCATAAAGGCCTCATGTCCTCCTGGTAGGAGGCACGTTTCCAACAGGCTTTGGTTGAGTGAGGCTAGCAGCAATGGGGATATATATTTAAAATAAAATTTTGTAGAACTCATATGGAATGCCATCTGGGCCTGAGCATTTTCGGTTTGGCGCACTGTGAATGGTAGTCCATAATTCATTTGGAGTAATTAAATTCATTATTTCCGGGTATCAGAAATTGGTGCAGATATGAGTTCTGTCAAGAAATTCTGCCATTTCGGCCAGCTGAATTGGTTCAGCTCAGTATAACTTGGAGTAATATTTTTGCATTTCGATTGACACTTCAGCCAGTATGTCCACAATAGAATTATCTGATCTTCGCACCTGTGTGCAGGCCACGCTCTGACGTGGTGCAAAAAATTTTTTGAAGAAGTATGCGGTGCACTTGTCGCCTTTAGTGATGCGTGTGGCCCTGTATTGGACACAAACCCGATGTTTGTGTTGCCTTTCAAGTGCATTGAGGTGGGCTGCTGCCTCCGCACACTTCTGGCCCCATGCAGGGCTATATCCTGAGGCTGGAATGTTAGACTCCAAGTGGGCCAATTCTGCCAGCGCGCGCGATATAACTGCCGATGTGGCTTGTGAGCATCTGGATGAGAGATGGCGATAGTGGCGGATGGTGTCTTCTTTGAAAGTTGCCCATGTGGAAATGGGGTCCGCGCAAAAGGGTGCAACAAACAATTTTGCCAAAGTTGCCTCTTCCACCCACGTGGAAAATCCTGGCGACGTGAGCTCTGGGGGGCGGATTTTGTACCAATGTGGGGCCTTTGCAACTGTGACAGGTAAGTGGTATGTTATCGAGACCAGTCAGTGGTCAGAGAATTCCATTTTCGTTGTTTTGAAGTGGGAGATGTGGGGTTGGAATTTCGCCAGCGCTAGAATAAGGTCAATGCGGGTCATGGACCTTAATTGGCCGTTGTGGATGTGGGGATGCATCATGTTTTCGAGCAGTGGGGCATGTCATGGCAGCGCATCCATTAACCCAAGGGTGGCTTTTAGAACGCGTAGTTCTACATGACCCTGTGGGGCGTGGGGTAAGGGCGGCCACCGGTCCGTTGGTGAGGTTAGCCAACAGTTCATGTCACCAATTAGGAAAGAATCGGGGGGTAGCGGGAGGGATTTGACTGACGAGAAAAATTTCTGATGCTCTTGTGCACCGTTTGGGGCATAAATGTTGACGATTGTGTGTGTAACATCGGCCCATGAGAAGGTGACAACGAGCACTCGGTCATTTAGGAATGTCTCTGAAGATGTAAATTTGAAAAATTGTTTTTCTGAATTAGCACCCCACAGTGCTTTGACCAAAAGGATAGGGATGGTAGGAGCATTGTTTTCCAAGCTTCCTTGGAACCTCGTGGACAGTGGGTTTCCTGGATGGCCAGGATATCCATGGGTAAATTGTTTTGTAAAAAACTCAGTTTCCTAGCCTGGGATGGGGAGGCCTTGAGTCTGGTGATATTCAGCATCCCTAGAGTGAAGGTTTCCCCCATTGCACCTTAGGAGCAAGGGTGGGCCCCCTGGCCCACCAGCCTCTTCCAGGTCCCCACGGGCTTTCACAGCAGTGCGGGTATTAGCAGCAACGCTATTGGGGTTTTTGTTAATTTTTGTGGAAAGAGTCGCGTTGGCTTTGGCCTTCGCTTTTTGTTTTCCCGATGTCGGACGAATTTTTTGCGGTGCGGATAAGTTTGGTGCACCATCAAATGGGGCAAAAAATTTTTTTTTGGTTGGGATAGGTCCCAAGTCAGTTTTGACTGGGGCTTGGGTGCAGCGATTGGGTGAGATTGAATCTCCCATCAGATCCTCGGATTGAGTGGATCATTCAGTGTGGGCCTCCCAATCTGATTGGGTGATGGATTCCCAAGTTGCTTCCACCGCGAAGGTTCCATGTCCTCCTGGCGTTGTGAGTGTGGGATGGTGGTGGTGACCTTGGCTGCTTCCTTGGCCGCGGTCCTATGGGCCTGCTTGGCCTTCTTCTGCTCTTGTGGGGAGATGGGCTTTACCAATAGGTAGCAGCCTTGTGCTCCCCACGGGAAAGCCTCCTTGGTGCTTGCGGTTGGTTTGTAGTGCGCCTCTCCGCTGGCCATGGCCACTGAGGGGTGCTCTTGGAATGTGATGCCCTCTTTGATGGGGCATGCATGTGCCTTATGGCCAAACGTGTCACAGTGGGTGCAAATGGGGGGCGCGCTGTCCACGGTTACCCGGAATGGGTGGGTGGTGTACCCTGCGATGTCAATAAAGGTGGAGTGCAGGATCTGGGTTAGGTCCTTCGCGATCTCCTCAGTTGGGGTCAGAACTGCGATGGCTTTGCCGGTGCACAGGTGTGGCATCAGTGTAAAATGTTGCATTTTGAAAGATTGTATTTCGCCATATATGGCGAGACCATCTTTCAGGTGTTGCTCCAAAACGTCACGTTTTACTGTAGTAGGCAAAAAGTCAAATGTGAGGAAAATTTGGTTTGATTTTGTCCATCTGGTGCATTTAGTTTTGACGACCCATTGCCCTTCGGGGAGGTCAACCACTATGCGCACTGCTGCAGCCTCATCTGCTGCTATTTTGCTTTCGAAACCTAGGTCCAGCCAACCACGTGACATGGAGTGAGGTGCAATGTACACCGCGGTCAGGAAAATTTTGTGTACATCTTCACAAAATTTTTCCCATAGGGCCGTTTTTTGGATGTCCAGATACACACGGGCTCCGAATTCCACTGACAAAAGTGGCTGGGAATGTGGCATGTTGATGTACTGGTTGCATCGTGCTTGCCACGTGAGTATCTCCGGGGAAATTGTGACCGCCAGTTTTTTTTAGATTTTTTTCTATTCCGCCAGATTCTCCGGGGCGTTTTCAAACGTTAGAGGCCGCGGGCCTTCCGCCTGCTCCTCTTGCCTTGCTTGCCCAACTGCTCCCAGACATGGGCGCAGACTAATCCCCTCTATGAGATTATCAAACTAGATTTAGTCTTGAATTGAATGGGTTACAAAAGTGTTTGCAACGAGAAAGAAAAGTTTATGACCCATAATTATAAAAAACCCCTTTCTTGTACAGAATGCAGTTAGCCATTCCTTCCTTTTTTTAATGAAAATCTTATTAAAGACATTAAAGTAGATAATCTGGAGAACAATCTTATTTCCTCCACAAAGCAAGAAATCTGTGCCTCTATTTGGATTAGTGTAGATCAGGTAGGTTACAATACTTAGGTACTATAATTTACGCAAGGGCGTAGAGTGCCATATGCTTTTTCCACAAAGGGATTGGTGAGCATTCTGGATATGTAAGTTGAAATATGGCTCCCTTCAATAGCTGCTCTCTAACCCAAACATCTAAGGCTGCCTCTTCCTGTAAAGTTTAAGGGTAGATTAGGGAAGAAATGAAAATCTGGTCGCAGTGAGTTTGAAGTTACAATCAATCTCAATATAAACTGGTAAGACATTTGCAGAAGCTGCATAAAACAAAGGTTTCAACCTTTACAGACAGGAAAGTAATGACACTTCTGCAGGGGTCTTCATCAGAGGCGAAATCTGGGTTTGTGTACCTTTGACCATTGAGGAAAATGCCCTGAGTGTTGACTTCAGACAGTAAAGTTATTAATTCCTTCCTACTCATAGGGATAAAGTCAAGTTGTTGGCTTTCAAGTTGGTTCTGATGTCAAGCTTTCGCCACCAATCCACTGTCAAAAAAATGATTCAGTGATTTTTTACTGTCCAAGAAGTGGTCAGTTAAGTGGTACTTGCCAACTTGATAAACAACTGATCCCTTAACTTTCAGAAGGGAATTACATGGAGGGCGCAGCACTAACAATACCACCAGAAAGTAGTTGACTTAAGAAATAGCTAGTTCCTGACAATTAAATTTTCAGAGATCATTGTAAACATTAGAATAGTGGTTTTGAACTTCCCCAAAGGGGAAGAAAGAGTAGCATAAAGCAAAGATAACCAAAATAGTCTTTATTTTTAACAGATTAAGGCAACAGTTCTCCAGTAGGATTTTCATCAGACATGATTATTCCATCAAGATAAGTCTTTTCATTAAAAAGGGGAGGGATAGTTGACCACCCTCATCACTAAGGATACATACCTTACAGTATCCTCAGCAGTAGTATACTTACCCGCATATTGTAACATTAGCGCTCTTTTAACCTCCTGAGTATAGCAAATCATACTAGCGGTTAAGCGCGAGTTTTCAGGGGTAATTTTAATACAAGGTATTGAAGTCAAGCTGGATCTATAAGAGATTATGAACTATTCATTAAGAATTATATAAGTTCTGTCAAAAACGGCGTTTTTAGGCTCAATGGCAAAATACCCAATCTAATAGTTAGCTGATTGTTACTATCCAACACCATCTCAGCAAGGCCTCCTGAAAAGGGTTTGGCTGGCTCAACAGAAAGGAGTTTTGCTGTGGAGATCACATCAGATGGTTTATTAAATTTAAATTTGGAGATAGATTTGTCAAAACCCATAAATTCCTCTGAAACTAGGGAGGACCAAGTAGGAAGCACTGACACATTTGAAGGTGAACTAAAATTTTGTGGAGCCATTATTATAGGGTTCTCTGCATTTTGAGATCATCTTATCTAATTTGACTGAAACATTAATTAAAGACTTGTGACTAGACTTTAGCCAACCTTTAAGTTTCTTTAAAACCATAGGTATGAAAGGAAAAGATTCCTCCATATCAAAGGCGCTTGTGAGTTTTTATGCCATTATTTAAGTGGCCTCTAGGTGTGAAACAGTTATAGCCAAATTACCTTCCTCTTTTCCAGTTGAGGTGGGAAAATCAATTAAAAGAACTTCAATCAAAATGACTAAAGTTGGCAGGGGGAGCCACCACACTAAAGCGTTTATTGTTGGAAGTAACAAAATATGAACAAAGAAATGACGCATAGCTACGTCAGACAGAGATATAATCTAGTCATGGACGCAAAATTCATTTAAACATACATTTAAAGGGCGTCCCGCCTGACACAGAGCAAGGAACTCATAGAAGGTTTGTAAGAATGCACGTCAATATGAGGTTTAACATAAGGCGTTAAAAACCTTCCACAGATTTCCATAAAAGTGGATTGTTCTTATTTTACCATTAAAACCATGTTAGCTGCATTTTGGAAAGCTAATACAGAAAATCAACAATTGAGTGGGTAGGCAAGAAAGGTTTGAATTTTTACTAGAAACTTCTGAGCAACAGAAGTTGATTCCTTTTATATTTAAATTAAACTTCTGGGGTAAGTCTCAGATAATACCAATAAGATCCCAAAGGGTCTGAGACCAACAAGCTCAAGCAGGAAGGTTGGGGACCTCCTAGATGGCTGTAGTGAGAATAATGCAAAGTCTCAAAAAGTAACGCAAATGAAAACTCCTTTGATGAGCAGCATAAATATTGTGACGAATGGCCAACACACCCAGATAACACGCAGGGATAGCCCCATGCAAATAATACTCATGAATGTTTAATAAAAAGGTTGGTTGCTAATGTCAATAGAGTTTCAGTAACTCTTTTATTCCTTGAGCTGTGGCGTGAAATAAAAAACCACACAACCAGTAGAAACCTGCTAGTAATAAATTAAAAAAGCACCACAAAGGGTGTCAGTACCTAGAGGACCCAAAGAAAAGGTGTACACAATTGTAAAAATTATAAAATATAAAAAATATAAGAACATGGTTAGACGTCAAAGGGTAGTCCATTACCAAGTGCAGATATGAGCCTAGGCTCTTTGGTGCTTTTATCTGGAGGGGTCCAGGCTCCCCAAAAGGGGATATAGAATCTGTAGACAACTTAGACAAATATAAGTCACCTATACTTTTGTTCTACTAAAGGAGGTCTACAAAGAGGTTAAATTAAGGTACCATCTATATAAGCAGAACACATGGGTTTTTATTAAATGAGTCAACCAACAAAGAAGTTTGGTCTTGACAAACTATTTTTAAAATACTGGATGAGATCATTTTTGAGTGAGGCACTGCGCTCAATCAAACAATAAGAATAAATTGCAATCTATATAGTGCTATAGCTCAAATAGGCTTGCACTTAGGTGATTGACTAGCGCTGAATTTTTCCATAAATGGTAACATTATAAAAATTGGGACTCAAACCTTCTTTATTAAATTAAACATTAAAACTAACCATAAATAACTAAATAGCTGGAGCACCTCAACGCCATGGATGTAACACTCATTCAACCACCATACGCTCCCTTAGAACCAAATTTTGAATATTTGCCCTTAACCTGAGTTGGTTTAGGTGTGCTTCAAGTCGGGCAGGTTCTCCAACTTGGTACCCACGCCTTGCTCTGCTCAATCTTATTAGCAATATATCTCCTCTCAACTAGTTCATTAATCATGACACTTACCTTATGACAAGAGTAGGCTACCCTATCCTGGAAACAGTGTTAAATCGTGGGAGTCTGAGCAGGCTGTGGACATTTTAGAATTGGAAATGATGGAAATATGTGGAGATACTTGACTACAAGAAATCCTGAAATAACATGTCCTCCAAATTCACTTCTTGCTATAGGCTTATCATTGAAAATATTGGCCAAGCAATAATGATTATACATAGGGAGTGAAGCAACTAAATTATTTATCCTACCAACTCTGAGATAAGTTGGTAAATAAACAAAGTAGGGATAGGGAGTGGATCAGCTGTAATTAGGGGTTTGATAGACTCATTATTAGCCAAAGAGGCCACAGCAACCGCCAATACTCTTTCTGGAGGGGGCAAGGTGATGCTGCATGAGTGGAGGGAAGAACATTAAACGTTGGACATGCCTGCTTCTTGTCCATCTAATCCATGAGATAACTGGATGCAAACGAAAAATTTGTGACAGTTTGGGACCTGCCATCTTTGTAAAAAGCATAAGCGCACAATAAACACAGATTACCGTTGGTGGCCAAAGGAACTGATCAAAGAGACAAACAAAACAACCAAGAAACCCACAAGCTTGGCTAAGGGTTTAGGAGGAGAGGAAGAGGTATTTTGTGAAGTCCAAGCTGTACTGCTAATTATTTTTTAAACTTATAAGCCTACTATGTAGGTACCTGAGGGAGTGTAAGTCCTGGGGAACGTCCCCTGTGTGTCAATTGGGCCCTTTTCTCATTTCTGAGTAAAAGGTTCTGAGGAGGGTGGCTGTACCCCTCATTACCCAGGTTGACCTCGCCCACATGGTAGACAAGCTCTGGGTAACAGCCCTCCCTCTTCAGATCCCTCCCCTTTTGCCCACACTCAACTCAGCTGAACTTGTAAATCTGATCAGGGAAATCTGAACTGAGATCGCTGAACTGAACTTGATTGGTCCTAAAATGAGTGGAAACAAGCCCAATGATCAGAATTCACATAGTCAAAAAGGGATGAAGATTGATTCACCGGCCATAATCACCAACGGTTTTGATTTGGCCAATGCCACAATTGTCAAAAACTAACCCCCTCTCAAAATTGTTAGTCAATTTTACTTTTCCATTAAATAAAATTTGCCAATAAAAACTATCAATTTTCGAATTTATTGATATCCCTATGGCCTCATTCCCAATGTCTTTTCTCTGGTGGCCTGTCAGTCCCTATACCAGATGGGCTTTACCAGTACTGATGGTCACTATGGCCCATACCATTGTCAACTGGATTCAGCGAGCTAGATACTTCTGACAATTCAACCCTATTATCTCAAACATCCGCCAACAATATACTGGGATCTTGTGGCCTTAATTCCACCATTCCCAAGCAAGGATCCGCCCCCTTGTCTCCTCAGTTGAATTGAACCCACCCGCCAGTGACCTTGTAGAAAATATACCTGTGGTACCACCCCCTGCAGCAAGACCCCAGTGTCTGGGTTTGTCTCCATTTTGTTCATTCTCAGATTGCTGTTCACTAATGCCCTACACCAACAATTTATCATTTCCTAATGCCCGTCTCCATACAACGTTGTATGTGCAGCAAGCCTCTGGCATTCTGGATTGCTTTTGGGTTCTTATGCATCCCGATTGTCAGGCCAGTCTAAACTTCTTCTGCCGTTTTCATGACAGGAAGCCCAAGTTACTCTAGTTGCAATCTATCTGGTTCCAATCAACCCCCAGAGCAACCAAGCAACTGCTGTTAGTATGTTAGAAGCCTTTAGTCAATGAGTGGAGGGAAGTCTTTTCATAAGCATCAAAATGGACACAATGAGCGCCATGATGCACATAAATGCTTATTTTGGGATATTTATATGACAATTTTCCCTCCTTATCAGTTTATAATATATCTGCTTATCTGCTAGGAGACAAGTCTCGCAAGTGGATGTGGGAGTTATCAATCCATATGATAACCATTGTTCAGCAATTTATTCCTAACTAACACCAACTACTCCACCAAATTTTGATCCCTCTGAGTTACTAATGTTTTTCAGGGATGAGCCTGACAATAAACAAGTAGGTTTTTTTGTCAATTTAAAAAATGATAATTAAATTAGCATTTGGGAAGTTGATTGGTGTTTGTCGCCAATTGACTAAGGGTATATTGATTAGTTTCTGGGAGTTGACACCGCTTTTGGTGTCAGCAACTGGCGGTTTAAGATTTTAGGCAATGCGACCTGATGATATTATTAAAAGGTCCCATCACCTAAGCTAGTTGCTAGCTCAATAAGGTTACTTCACTGTGGCTGGATGAGGGCGTTGGGACACACTAACTCTAAATCCAATCCATAGCAGATCATTATCAAGTCAGTAGTATATGCCAACTAGGTGGATGGATGGACGAGTGTCTCATTCATTGTTGAGCAATTCATGGATAGTTAATTCATTAGCAACAACTCCCATTTTAATTAGGGTGCCAACAGAAGAGTTGGGAGCCGATTTCACCTATATATTCCCTTGCATTTATTAAATAAAGCAGATTCTTGAGAATCTTAGCAGTTTCATATATATTCAGTCTTTTATGCATTAGTTGTATTTTTATCACTCTATGGATTGTAATAGAGGGATCAGATATCCTTTGGATAGACTTTACTATCAATTCCTCCGAGGCTCCTGTGTCAAAAGAGGAAGGGATAAAAGTTTCACTAAGAAGGCCACTGAACCATAATTGATGGATAAGCCCTGGAGAGGACCTCTAAGCCAGAATTAGTGGTTAAGTCTCAGGATTAGAAGTTCCCTTTTGAACTGCTGAACCAACTGTTACTAGGATAAGTTCTGTTGTAATCCAGAAAGTGCCAACGCCATAGGAGGAATTGAAGGGATAGGAATTACATTGCTGTCTGAAAAGGTTTCTAAAACATTACCATTTAGTTGAAAAAGTTGTTATTACCTGTTCCCAGAAAGGACTTGAGCAGGATAAATATTTCTACTGTTAAACTACAAAACTGGAAACTATTTTTCAACTTAGTATCAACTACATACATATTTTATCAGATTATATATTAACAACTATTGATTGTACATAAACCTGTGCAGCAGACTGAAGGACCTAAAGAGAGCCATAAAGCTGAAAGTTAACATTTGGTGCTAATATCAAGTTAATAACTTACACACTCTCAGATTTCTACAGATTAAAAGAGGCAATTAAAAAATGACAGAGGGAAATATTATTTAGAATATGATAAAACATAGAATAAAATGGGCCAATGCCCTCACAATATAAAAGCACTGGCTTTTAAAAAGGAATGATGTTTGGTTATTGGCGGCACTGTTCTTGGATAATGAAACTCTTGGGCACCTTCTCTAGCTATCAGTAATTCCTAAGTTTTGCACTTGGGAAGGAGGGTCATTCCAAATCAGTCATTAGAATTAGATTTGGGATATATAATGAACACGCCATGAAAGACTGATCCCTAATTTAAATTTCCTAAACTCTTTGAAAAGTTTCAAATTGAGGTGCATCCATCCTCAGAGTTCTGTATTTCAATTGGCAGATAAAGCATAAACTCAAAGGAGAATCAGGGAAACAATGAAAAAAAAGTTGGAAATGAGTTTAGTAAATTAGATAGGACAGAAAAAGCTCAAATATTGTACCATAAATTAAATTAAAAGAGATTTTGGTGTTATAAAAATTAGGGAAAATTAAAGAGTGAATGTTGGTAGAGGGACTTACCTGGAGTATTTTGCTGATTTGGCGGTATAGGTTGAGGGACTTCTCTATCCAGGAGCTTAATCCTAAAAACATACAATATACTAGGATGTGTGAGGATTGGAGAAAGCAAACTAAGAGCTCTTCTTTGATAATAAATTGACCTTTTCTATTTGAAAAGCTTTTGTAGGATCACAACTAGCTTATGTCAGGTGAACAGCAAGTAAGAATCAGACTGAGATGCCAGCTCAGAGGCTGAAGCATCCAAACAGTAAACCAGAATTCCCAGGGCACTGCTGCTGATATGACGAATATGGAACCAGGAAAGAGTTCCACCAATATCTTCTGGTGAGACATCATTTTATATAGGCACAGAATAAAGTACCAGATGCACACTGCCGTTAACCCTGAGGATTATGAAAATGTCAGCAGATAAGGCGACTTAATTTTTAACATGTAAAAACTATTTTTTGAGAAAGATTTTTAATGGAAATTTAGGAAAGAAAATTGATCATCAATTTTCTCAGTGCAATTTGACTGATTAAATAATATTAAATTTGGGGGAAAGCAAAGCCAGGATTGGGTCCCACAATTTGACCTAACTAGCAAATTATTAGGAATGGGAAGTTAGTTCCTTGGGAACCATCATGACAAAATTTGGCGGTGGGCCGAGTCACTGTCAGTTTGACCTCATACGCCTGAACCAAAGCTCAACTATGTTTCAGATGGTTGGCGTGACAGCATTTAGCCCAACAAGTGGTGGGAATCCCCCAAGGCCACCCTATATAGGGGTGGGCCCATTTGGTTGGGAATGGGTTTGGGCTGCCCAACCCGCCTGTGCTTGGTCGCTGGGTCATTCATTTGGTCAATGGCATTGCATTGGGCACAATACCTAATTTTTCAGCAGGAAGCTGCCCATCGGGGGTGATGCCTGCCAGATTTGAGAGGGGAGAGAGTTTACAATAATCATTTCAATCAAACCGCAACTATTGGGCACTCTGGCTGATAGATCAGTCTTCATAACTTTTTGACCATTAAAAATCTGAGCATTGGGCAGATTGCCACTTAAATCGGTTACAATCAATTTTATTTCAGCAATCTTGGTGCAGATTTCACTGATTCCTCATACCAGTTCTTCCAAGGTTAGTGTGGGTACTGGAAATGGGATCTGAAGTGGGAGAGCTGTTACCCAGCGCTCATCTACTATGTGAGCGAGATCGCCCTGAGTAATGAGGGGTACCGCCATCCTCTTTGGTGTCTTTTTTACTTGGGAATGGGAAGATGGACTGATCAACAGCCAGGGGACGTTGCCCATGACTTACATTAACCTTTCCTTTTCCAAAGAAAGGGCCCTACCACTGGGAAACTGCACAAGAGCCACATTCTTGTGCTTCTTAGGTAACTAGATCACCATTATTGTCACGATTTTCTGGGGTGGCGGGGAGCCTCGGGGTGTGATATATGGAATGCTTTGACCAGGTCAATGCAATTCGCGCAATCACGCGCCTTGACCCAACTATTTTCATAGGCTGGATACCCTTTCCAGGCCACTAGATATTGGTTGGAACGTCGCGACTTCCAGGAAGCCAGGATAGCCTCTACCTCAGCTTCTTCCTCATTATTAATGATAATCAGTTCTGGTTCTTTGGGAATTGCACCCTTGAAGGGCGACAGCTGGGAAACATGGAAAACAGGGCACTGCTTCCAGTGCACAGGAAGCTTCAGTTGAAACGCCCTGCTACCCAATACCTCCTCCACTAAATGGGGCCCAAGAGTTTACTGGCAAATTTATGGGAAGGGTTTTGGATTTTTAAATAACAGGTATCAAGTATAATTTAGGACCCCATTATAAAATCATGACGCAGAAGACACTTACGATCCATGAACTGCTTGTAGTCATCGATGGCTTTGGTAAGGTGTTCCTGCACTAAAGCTTGAGTCGATCAGATATGGGCAGTGTGGTCCGCGGCAGCTTAAACCTCAGGCTGCAAGCACGGCCCAACTGAAAATGAAGGATTATAACCCAACGTTGCTTTGTAAGGGGAAAACCCCGTAGATGTGTGGGTCCCATTTTTGTAACCGAATTGAGCAAGGGGTAAGTCACTGTCCCAAGTATCCTGCGCTGCTGCAGCATAACAATGCAGGTACTGTTTGAGGACTTGATTGACCCGCTCATTCTGTCCATCAGACTGAGGGTGATACACCGTGGATTGACAGGGGGATATTTTCAGGATCATTAGGAGTTCACTTTAAAACTGCGTAGTGAACTGTGAACTCCCGTCACTGATGATCTCCTTGGGAAGACTGAACATCGAAAATACATGGCGTATGAAAAGACAGTCAGTTTCTTCCAGCATAATCACAGTTGTAAAAGGAATAAAAAGGGAAAATTTTGTGAAGTGATCCACCACTACCATCACGGCTGTGAACCCATTAGAACAGAGGACTTCAATGATAAAGTCCACGGACATTGAGGTCCATGGACCCTCCGCCTGCTGTAAGGGGTGCAGGAGATCATTTTTCCTAGTGCGATCTGACTTGGCCCTAGTGCAAGTAACACAATTGATGATCCAAGCTGGGACCTCTTTTGTCAGTCCCACCCAATTAAAGGTGTGCTTGATCAAATCGATGCATTTCTTGTTACCAGGATGTCCAACTGTGGGGGGATCATGATGTGCACAGAATACTTCCAAGCAGAAGGAGGGGGAACCCAGATGCAAGAGTGAATTAAATGAGTCCCTCATCTAAGGAGTATAGGAATTATTTGTGACTTGAGTGAGCCAACTGCTTGACCAACTCCACGCCCTCAGGACAGGCCATTTGACCAGCTAAAACTTGAGTTACTAGTGGGGTGTCAGGAGCCAAAGTGATGGAGGAAATGACAGGGGGAACAACTTGACAGGATATGAGTGGCAGGAATCATGGTAACGAGATCCACCTCCTCTGGTTCCGAGGGACAGTGGGTGGGAATGCAGCTTAGTAAATTGGGAAGTACATTGAGCGCACCTTTAACAAATTTGTATCTAAAGTTAAAACTGCACAGGTCTCAATAGGTTTGTGCCTGCCGATGCAGCTATTTTTGGGGTTTGCAAGAATCAAAAGGGCCTTGGGTTGGGACCATCTAGTACTAAAAAAAAAAGAATCAAAAGGGCCTGGTAATCCGTGCAGACTGTTAATTCATGATAGGCACCCTGCAACATATACCACCAATGGGTTAATGCCCATTTAACAGCTGCCAATTCCTTATTGTAAATGGCCCAAGGCTGCTCCATGGCTGTGAACTTTCAGGAGAAATAAGCAACAGGATGTTCAAGACCATTGTGCTCCTGAAGTAACACCCCTCCCACTGCTACCAATGAGGCATTGCATGCCACAATATACGTTTTGGTGGGATCAGCATGTTTCAAAATGGGTGGAGACATGAACACCTCTTTGATAGATTTGAACGCCTGCTGGCATTTGGGCGTCCAACAAAATGGTACGTTATTCCCAGTAAGGGGGTGGAGCAGTGCGGCTAACTGGGAAAGTGCTGGGGAAATTTTTTTTAGGAAAATGATGGTTCCCAAGAAACTCCAAAGTTGTTTCTGCATAGTCAGAGTTGGCCATTCTCGGATTGCATCTAACTTGTTGGGAGGGATTGCACAGCCATCTTTGAGAACCAGGTTCCCAAGGAAAGTAAACTTTTCCTAATAAAACTCACACTTGGAAGGTTTGAGGAACAAACCTGCCTTATGCAAGGCGACCCACACCGCTTCCAAGTCAGTAGTGTATTGCTTGGGAGTTGGGAAATGAACCATGATATCATCAATATATGTAATTGCACAGGTAAACTGGAGGTCACCCAGTACATTGTCGATAATCCATTAAAACATAGTGGGAGCATTCTTCAGCCCAAAAGGCATAACCCAAAATTGAAAAATGCCACGCTTCATCCAGATCGCTGTTAACCATTCCTGTCCTTCCATTACCCAGATTTGGTTGAAAGTGTTCACCAGATCCAGTTTTGAGAACACATGGGATTTGGCAATCGCCTGGCTGATTGTCTGCTCCAGAGGCAATGGGTAGGGATCAGTAGCTGATATCTTGTTTAAATGAACATAATCCATGCAGAGACAGAGAGAACCATCCAATTTTATGGCTAAGATGATAGGGGAGGAGACAGGTGAGGTCTCCTTGAACAACCGCCCTTCTTTCAACATGTCGTCCACCCCAGGTATTGAGTGCAACTTCTTCCTCCGCTGTATGGGGATACAACGGACAGTTGATGTTCACCAACTCCACAGTTGTACAAAACCCACAAATGTACCTAGTATGCTTAGGCAAGTGATCCGCATTTTCCACGTCAAAGATTCTCTGATATTGCATTAAGTTTTGGGGAAATTGGCCAGAATGCCCGCAGAAGTAACCAGGGTAGTGATAGAGCTGTTTCCTTGTATCTTATTGAGGTAGTTGATCAGAAGGAATTCTCCCTCCAAATAATCATTGTAAACAACAATGTATTAGACTCTAAATGAATCTTCACATGTTGTTGGCGCCACCACCCCATACCTAAGATTACTGGAAACACCAGGTTTGGCATAGCTGAAAAACGATCACAAAAGGTGAACTGATGGATTGAAAAGGGTACCGGTTGGTGAATGACATATGAGGACTGATAAGAAGATGAGGCCACCATTACTGAGGACCCCGCATCCATTTCCAGTTTTAATTGTTGTGCCAATTCAACACTCATGAAGTTCACTGCAGCTCTGGTATCAACCAGAGCTTTGAAGGAGACATGATGCAGACTGATACTGATCTTCATAGACACAAGGAAATAAGTGAAGTTTTGTTTATTGGAAGAATTGACTGACTCAATTGCAACTGAAGAAATAACAGGCATATTGGGGTATAGGTCGGGGTCCTTTACTGGAGTGAAGATTGGAAGTACGAGGGTGGGGGAAATGACTTCCTCCATCTGGGCTTAGACAGAATCATTAATAGTTAACTCTGTACCCACCAACTCGGACTTGGGGGTTACAGCAAGATTGGTAACTAAGTCTACTGCTAATTCGGATATAGGCGCATCATCTGCGTCTACTTTGGGTAATCCAATCAAGAAATTCGCCTTCTAATAACGTTTAACATGATGGGGTAAGGCGTTGATGGTGGTTGCTGAGGCACAAATTTGATCTACTGATTCTTGGATGGTAGAGCAGACCTCATGATGAGCGGAACCTGAATCCAAGCCTGATCTAAAGACTTCCTGAAGCATATCCATAGATAGACCTGATGCGGGGGCCAATTCATGAAAGGTAGAGATCAAAGAAACCAAGCTAGGAGCTTCAGCCATGGCTTAGATCAGTCGGAATAAATGGTCTGATTGGGACACAGGGGGTTTCAACGCGGCCGACACAACAGCCATCAGAGTGGTGGAGTCTCCTGCTTGTGAGGAAGAACGCAAAAGACCTCTCACCTAACGGCGGGCATCCCCATCCACAGCATCTAACAACGCGAGCCCTTGTTGGGCATGAGATAATGTAGAAGTGTTATTGAGTGCAATTGCTGTATGCATATGTACTTTGGCAAGTGCATCGAGAACTTGATTGGTGATCTCTTGGAAGGGACACTCGATTTTTCTTCCAGGCTAGAGGAAGGAGGAGGAGAAGCAATCTGCGCAGCTTGGGTGGCTTGAAGAAGATTTACCAAAGTAGAGCAGATAATTCTCCCAAATTCAGAAATTGACCAAACAAACAACAAACAGCAACCTACTGATTGCACATTCATTTGGTAAAGAGTAACAACTGCGGTGCCCAGTTTGAAGAACAAGGCAGAAGTGTTTGGAAATAATGGTTGTCAATTATGTCATGGAAGTGGCAGAAGAAATTTAGACCGTCCTTCCAGTTGGGATACATAAGCACCCAAAAAGCAAGCTAGAATGCCAGAGGCATTGCTGACTGGATGACTTGATATGGAACCAGGCATTGGAAAAGACGAATTGCTGGTGAAGCACAAAAGTGAGAATGGTCCTAACGATGAACCACACTGAACCCTAACCTGATCCAGGGGTCTTACTGCAGGGGGTGGAATCACTGAGATAGTCTCAATGAGATCCTCATCATATGGGGCCATTTCAACTGGAGTGGCAAGGAGATGGATTCTCTCTTGCATTTGGTGAATATATGACCACAAGATCCCCATGTATTGCTGCTGGAAGTTAGCGATAATAGGGTCATAGAGCCAAAAATATAGGACTTGCTGAACCCAATTGACAACGGAGGGGGCCATAGTGACCACAAGTACTGGTAGAGCCCATCCAGTATATGGACTGACAGGCCACCAGGGAAACGCCATCAGGGAAACGCCATCAGGGATGCGTTCAGAAGTAATAATATAAATTGTTTAGGTTTTTTAGAAAAAAATTTTGAAGGAAAAGGAAGAAAATCAGCCAACAATTTTCACAGTGCTATGCAACTAGTTAAATAATGGTTGATTGGGATGGTGACAAGCCAGGAATGGGACCCACAATTTTGATCGGACTGGCGAATTGTTTGGGAATGCATGGGTTTGTTCCTTGGGAACTGACATCACAAAATTTAGCGGTGGGCTGAGTCGCTGTTGGTTCAACCTCAAACATCTGAACTGGGGCTCAGCTACATTTCAGATGGTTGGCACAATGGCATTTATCCTGACGAGTGATGGGAATCCCCCAAGGCTACCCCTCATAGGGGTGGGTCCAATTGGTTAGGAACAGGTTTGGGATGCCCAACCCGCCCGCTCTTGATTGCTGGACCGTTCATTCAGTCAATGGCATCACATCAGCTGCAACGCCCAAATTATCTACTAGGGGCTCAGAACCCTTGTCGGTGGCACCTAATGCTATAGCCTGATTGTCAAGGATGATCCTTGATGAATTGGTGGAAGGGTGCTTTGTTTGATTGGAATATTGATTGAATGGGAACCATCAGGAGTTCCAACTGATACCTCAGTCTTTATGCCTTTCCGGCCATTTGAGATTTGGCCATCGGCCAGATTGCCACTTGAACTAGATCCAGCCAATTTCAATTTGATAATCTCGGCGCAGATTTTGCTAACTTCCCTTAACAGCTCTACCAAGGTGAGTGTGGGTACTGGGGGTGGGATCTGAAGCAAAAGAGCTGTTACCCATTGCTCATCTACTATGTGATCAAGATTACCCTGAGTAACGTGGGGTACCACCATCCTCTTTGGTGTCTTTTTACTTGGGAATGGGAAATGGCCTGATCAACATCCAGGGGATGTTCCCGGGACTTACACAAAGCAGCTGGGTTTTAAATAAGCATATGTTAAGTTCCTTTATCCATACCACATTAAATAATAATACAAGAGAAAAAAAGAAAAAGAAAAAGGAAAAAATTAAAATGAATAAAATAAAATAAAAAAATAATAAATAATAAATAATAATTAAAAATCAAAAATTAAAAATAATTAAAAAAACATAAAGATTTGTTTAGAGTTTTGATGCCTCATTGTCACTAGAACCAGGTAACCCTTCTTTGGGAGGGGTAGAAAGTGTGTTCAAACCAGGGAATCCTGTACCAGAATCAATATATGCAAATCTCACACAAGTCTCAACTATCTAGATCATGACAGAGATGCACTAAATTCAAGAAAGCTTGGCATCAGGCATGCTGGCCCTGTCAGCTTAAAAGGGCCATCAAACTAAAGGGAAAGGCCATTGGAAAGGACTTCATAACAGGCGAGAAAGGTTCAACTCAGGAGTAAATGACACAGAAAGGAAGATACAGTCAGCAAGAAGGGTCACAAGGCAGGGGTTAACTGGGATGAAGAACACTTTTGTGCGAAACATCTGTGAACAGGACTCATCTAATACCCTGCACATGTTGGGCATGGTGTCAGTTGAGAGTGAGGTAGGAGGGAAGCAAATGTCTCGCCCAGAAGTGCCATCTGTGGGACATATTTTTCAGGAAGCCCTTTTTCCAATTTTTGCAAAGGGCTTGGTATAACGCCAGGATACACCAATCTTTTGAAATCTGAGTTTTGAGGCCCAACAGGACGTGTAAATTGGTATGTACTGAAGAAGGTTTGCACCAAAGCCTAGAAACAGAGTTAGTAAAATAGGAGCCTGGTTGGCTTCAAAAATATCATATACAGCAACCTCAGGGGTGGGAGCAAGTGTAGATGACAAGTAGGCATTTATGAGCTCCAACATCGAATTAAGCTCAAGTCCTAATGAAGCCAGACTGCCCACGCATAAAGAGGAAGCAAGATTGTTGGAAGGAAAGATGCAAAAAAGGGAAAACAAGAAGTCAGGAAGGATATCCCCATCTGAAGTGAATTGATGCCAGATAAAACTTGGGGCTGACCAGCTTCAGAAGCCCAAAGAGTTAAAGATTAAGTCAAAAGAGGATTCCAATTGACCCATTAGGATGTTTGATGGACAGTACTCAATGTCAAGAGGGCCTGCTCAGGTTCACCAATTAGTGAAGTTGCATTGGGACGTGAAGCTGAACTCTCAAGTACTGTGGAAGCGTAGCTGGTCAATCCAGCTTGATATATCATGGGCAACATGCCTGAATTGGCCATGGCGCTCTGCATGGACTTGCTCAGTCTTAGGAAGACTTGTCTGTCTAAGGAAGAAAGGTTATCAATATATCATTCATATTATGATGAACACGAAAAGTTAGGCATTGTGACCCTGAAAGAAGGGTACCCACCGCTTATATCCAGTCAAGGTGGGGGAAATGTTGAGTAGTTGACTGGACCTAATCGTCTGATATTTGATAGGGACATAATAATGTTAACATGCTTAAATTATTATGGATCTTATCAGATATCATTGATTTTGGTTTAGGAATATCCTAATCTTATGTGAAGCTTGGGATCCGCGGCCTAGCAATCCCACTTAATAATACTCAACTATGATGACATGGGCTCAAGGGCTTTGTTGGTTAGGTCAGACTTAAAGTAATAGTCAACTTGATGACTTGACATGTGGGCTTTGTTGGTCTATGTCAAAATTAGTTGTATTGTCAATCGAGTTTTGATCAAATTATTTACTAATTAGTGGTACAAATCTCCTTGGTATGTGCTTGCTGACTGCTTGAAAATAACATTGGTTCAGCTAATTGCAGATGTGTCAGAAACGCTGTCTTGAAAAAATAACGATAATGACACCAAGCCTGAGGCTGTGTAAGATTCCCTGAGTCAAAGGATTGTAGACCATCAAGCAACACTATACGGGGTCTTCTGGCCAAGTGCCATTGAAAATGAGGTGTCATGGGTAAGATGTGGTGAACATCGAACCCTATAAATTATCTCCAAGTGATACTAATAAGGTACAACCATCTATTATCACTATTTCATTCTTTAAACTATAAGATTTTTGTATTTTTGTACTTTACGTTATATTGAGTTGAGAACTTACTTAATATCAGAAAGATCGGGGCAGTGTGCCATCATCCAAATAATGACAGAGGAATATGACTTCAAAGTGTTATTACCAAGAAGTCATTTTTAACTATATTGACCGTCTGGTCTATTGTCACTATACAATAGATGTTCAAAACCCCACCATACTGCAGAAGAAGAACCAGCCATCCAAAGTAGCCAAAAATTCAACACAAACTATAAAGAGAGGGGAGCCCCAAGGGCTGCAGGAAAATACCAGAAACCTAGCTTGAGTAGCTTATCTTGCTTGACAGCAATCTGAGTTTCTTCAACCTTACTCTTTTGGTAAGGACAGGATTGAATGGGTTGACGTCCCCAATCTCATAATGACGTAAAACACCATTCATCTTTCCCAAAATCATTTTAGGAATTTGAGAAGAGGATGGAATATTCTTCTAGTAGTTTCTAAATTCGGCTCCGTTGCTCGTTGGTGATCTTACATAAAAAAAAACAACTAGAGCTACTGATTGAGGTTATTCTGGCCCATGTCCCCTTAGGCTTCTAAAATTATGCATTTCATCAATGACTTTAAAGTATTAGTTGAACGTAAGTGGCTGGAGTTTAGGCCCCACTGTCCTAAGCTTATCAGTAAGGTTTACAGAAATAATATTAATCCAGAATAAGTGGGATCTAAAATTCCTGGGCAAGTCTTTATCTTTTTTTAGTACTAGATGGTCCCAACCCAAGGGGGGGATTCATCGATGTTTATTGAATTACGCCTGGGCTCCTAAGAGCCTGAGGCGAGGGAAGGGGAGGGAGGAGGCATCAAGAAAGGGAGGGGGTTTGCGCGCCAGAGCCGTGCTGCAGTGACAACTGAGAGGGGGAGGGTTGGCGACATAGTGCAGACCTTCAGGGCCATCTCAAAGTGTACCTGAAAGTGGGTGATCATGTGTGGAAGGGTCCACACCTGCTGGTCAAAGGCAGCACGGAGGAAGGAGTTATGGATGGTCCAGATGGCTGTGGCATAGGCGAGGACACGGAGGGGTCGGTGGCAACCAGGCAATGTCTGCTCAAACATGAGGTCTTGCACAGGGTGTCCAGACCAGGGCTGAGCATGGAGGAGCGCGCGGGCCTTTGGCCAAAATGCGGCGACACTTGGACAGGTGAAAAAACGATGGAGGTGGGAGTCAATAGGCTCCACACAGCGGGGGCAGCTTCAGTGCTGGAAGGTAGGGCCAGTCCGGTCCCCTGTCCTATATGAACAGTGGAGCACCCTCCATAAGGTGTTGACACCTTTGCTGACAGGATGGGGTGATAGACGTCCTTCCACAATTCCTTAAGGTCATATCTCACGGAGGGAGGGAGGAGCTCAAGGAGTCTTGGCGGATGGGAGGACGATCTTGGGGGTTGAGGCGAGTTGTGACAACTTGTCCATTGTGCACAATTGCATGGCGACGTGGGCTGAGGCCAGGGCCTTCCCTTCTGTATGGGAAGGCATGGTGGATCCGCGCGCCTACTCGTTTCAGGGCAGGGAGAGCCTGGTTCCAGTAGGGGGATGAGGATGGTTTTAGGCGATGGCCTGGGTGGTTTGTGAGCCACTCCCCTAATGAGGTCAGAGATGCTCTAGGAAGACCCAGAGCTGCTGACACTGACTGGCGGAGGGCGGGCGCCCATTGGGGCATGGGGGTCGCGTCCCAGCAGACAATCGGCCATAGGAACTTCAGGAAGATTGTGGTGGCGTGGGATCGCGTGTCCAGAAGCCCTAGGACCCCTTCATTGCAGGGTCGGGCAATGGTTGAGAGGGCCATTGGTGGATGGTTTGAGCCCCAGATCCAACAGCGGAAAAGTATATTGAGCCGCGTATAAAAGGCATCTGTGAATGGGCAGACGTGCGCTAGGAACCAGACTTTGGAGAGGAGGAACACATTGGCCATCGGAGCTTGACCCTGGGGGTGATGTGCCACCGGTTCCAGCTGGCAATCCTGGAGTTAACTGCTGCAAGGAGCAAGTCCTCATTGTCTTTTAGCGCAACTCCTTGTTGGTTGGTGAGAACGCCCAGGTGACGGAAGGTACCGCGCTCAGGTTCAATACCAAATGGTGGGGGGAAGGTGCTGGAGCCGACCTGTACAACTGTTGTCTTGGAGGTGTTGACCATGGCGTTGGACGCCTTGGTGTACCTCTCAATGGTCACAGCAGCGAGGGCAACATCCCCAGGGCAGCCAAATGCAATGGCAGTGTCATCTGCAAATGCCATGGTGCGTGTGGGGGCTTTACCTGGGACCAGAATCCCTGTTAGCTTGTCCTGTAAGGAGGCCAAGAGGGGGTCAAGGGTGATGTTAAAAAGGATAGGGCTCAGGGGGTCCCCTTGCCGGAGACCTTGTCCAACTGGTACTGCCACTGTAAAGCCCATTGGCGCCAGGACTCTGGTGTGGAGCTGGTCATTTAGCGCTGATATCCAGCCTCTAGCTGCGGGTGGGAGATGGAAGCGGGCCAGGGAAGCATCAATATACTTCCAGGCTACCCGATCATATGCTTTCTCCATATCCAGGAGAGCCACAAAGCCATTCACCTTACGAGAGTTAGCAGTCAAAGTCACGTGAAGGTCATTATAGTTGTCCCATAACGATCTCCCCGGAATAAAACCGTACTGGGATGGGGAGAGGCGAGGTGACACCCATTTGGTGATGCGGTTGGCCAGAAGCTTCGTGAAGAGCTTGTGGTCTGTGTTGATCAACGCTATGGGGCGCCAGTTCTCCAGGTTCTCACGGTCTGACTTCTTGTGAATGAGGGTCGTGATTGAGCCTCTGGAGTCGGGGAGGACCTCGCCATTCACCAAGAGTGCAGCGAAGAGGTCGCGGAGGGTTCTGGCTATCACTGCAGGTTCCAGAAGGTACACCTCAAAGGGTATTCCGTCTGGGCCTGGGGCTTTAAGCCGTGGGGATTTCAGAAGGGTTTCCATCACCTCCTGGATGGAAATAGGCGCCAGTAGAGCCTCATCAGCCCGTGGGTCAATGGGCGGCTCTGGAGCCCGCCATAGGAAGTCTTGGATGTCCGATGGGTCCACCTGGGTGGCATGGAAGAGGCTGGAGTAAAAGCGGTGTAGTTCCTGCGTGATTTCCTCCTTATCTGAAGTGGTTGTAGTGCCAATCTTCAGTGCAGTAATATCCTGCGCTGTTGACCGGGCTTTCTGTTTCTGAAAGAAGAAGCGGGTGGGGCGTTCTTATTAAGCATAGTAACAAGATGTTGTAAAGTTTGCTGCCCGTTCTTCCTGCAGTGTGAGCTCCAAGCGGAGTGCTTCCTGCGCCGCTTCCCAGTCTTCCAACCATCTGGGAGAGGGCGAAGGCTGGCAGTTTCGCTCTAGATGTCTGATTCTGGCTTCCGCCCTTTTGACTCTGGCGCGAGCTGCAGTCATCTGGGCTTTGGCACAGTTGTAAGCAACGCGGGTGATGCCCTCCTTGGTCACCGCCCATTTAGCCTTGTGGTCAAGCAGGTGGGGTGGGGGGAGGTGAGAGTCTCCCGGATGGTCATAGACAGCTTCTCCTTAGTGAAGGGGTTGTTGAGAAGAGCTGGGTCAACCCTAGGCCAGAACCTACGCGACGGTCTAAGTGTGGTGGTGAGGACAACGGTGAGTGACCTGTGATCACTCAGATGGTTGTCACGAGAGATGGGAGAGGAGACGCGGCCAATTAGAAGGGGGCCAATCAGTGCCATATCTATGCGTGACGCTGACTGGAAAGCTCCTCCATCATACTAGATCCTAGTCATGCAACCTAGGCCAGACGCGGAGGGTGGAAGCGCATCTATAAAGCCACTCAGGCGAAGGAAATCCTGGAGGCGACTTGATCCAGGGCGTTCCTTTGCTGCAGGGGGTAAGAGTCACGGACGCGACTTATGGTTGTGTTGAAATCTCCTAAGAGGACTGTATTCCGTGGGAGATTGAGTTGGAGGAGCTCTTCCAAGAGCCGATTTTGCTCCTGACCTGCATTAGGCAGGTAGATGCTTGCAGCGAAGAAGGAGAAGTCAGGAGTGGTGAGATTGGCCAGTATGAGGCGGCCACCTAGATATTGTGAAAAAGAATGGGTTTTAACCTGGGGATTCAAAACAATAAGGGCGGCATGGTTTGTCCAGAAGGAGTTGCCTCCAAACTGTTCATTCCATGCAGATTGTTCGTGGGGGAGGATATGGGGCTCCTGGAAAGCAGCGATGTCAATTTGTGCTGACCTGAAGTTACGGAGGAGGCGGGCTCTCCGCTTAAAGTCCCGCAACCCATTTGCGTTAATGGATTGCAGGGCCAGGGTGCTGCCATGGGGACTCATAGCTGTTCCCCTCCTTGTCCTGGGGGTTGCCAGCGCTTAAACCTGCTGCTGTGAGGCGGCTAGTTTTAAGTCCTTTAGCTTGACTATTAGCTGCAATCCGTGAGGAGCGTCGAGGGTTCTGAGGGGAAAGAGAGGGTGGGGGCGGAGGACCCAGTAAGCCAGCCTAGGATGCTGCCCCTGTTCCGTTGCAGGGGAAGGACCTGAGGGTGCTCAATGGTGACCTCCGCGGTGTCCCTATTTGATGAGTCTGAGTCCATATTCACTTTCTCTAACACTGCAAAGGATCCGCGCGAAATGGACTGTGGGGTTGGGGTAGGACTCTTTGAGGTGGCACTTCTACCGCAGGCCGCGGGTTGCCAGTCCATGCTGGTGGACATAGCTCCATTGGGAGCTGCGGGTTGATGCGATAAATCGCTGGTGGAGGTTGGTGGGGGTGCCGCGGAGCCCTTAGTGGGAGTGGCTGACGAGGGGCACCCTGTGGGAGATGCCTTGCGCTTGGTGAGAGAGGGAGTTGACTCTAGAAGATTGGAGTAGGGTGCCCATTGGAAGGGGGGCATGAGCGCGAAGGTATCCCATACTAATAGTGGGGTTAGCTGTTTCAACTGCTATGCGTAAGGCCTCAGGAACAGGTCTTGAACGGGAATACATTGTGTGGGTTGTGGAATTGCTGCTGCAGCCACGTGGGATCGTTTTTGGCCTGGTTTAGGCCCCTGGGTGGTGGCTAAGAGGGTTTGTTTTCGAGCTGTGCAGCCACTATACAAGTGTCTAAGGGCGTTACACCATGAACACCGGGGGGGCGCGCCTGATCAGGGTCGACAAAAAAGATCTCAGGGCATGCCCCAACTACCGCCACATGAGGAATAACCTCAATGTTGCGGGATACATTGGGGGAGGGGATGAACGACGCCCTAGCAGTGCGAGCTCTTTGAGTGGGAGCATAGTAAGAGGGGACGCTAAAGTCCACTGAAAGAACAGACCCAAACTCCATTAAACCACGATGGAGTGCCAGTTTAAGAGACTCAGGATCAACAGTCGTTGGTAGGTTGGAAAAAGTAACCCATGAAATTTTCTCCAGGTGAGAGCGTGTGCGGGAGATGCGAAGAGATCCGCGTGGAATAATGACCTGGAGGGTGGCAGCATGGTCAGCAAGGGCAGCTTCAGTGAAGCCCACATCGATGTAGTGGCCCTCCACTGATTCATGGATGGTGGTGTAAATAGGGAATGTCTCCGCAATCGCTGCAAAGTATGAGAAGTAATCCTCTGTATAGAATTCAACAGGGTTATGCCCATAATAAAGGCGAATTGCGTGGGAGAGGGTTGAGCGAGGTAGAGCTTTTTGCGCTCTTGTTTCGGCCCATTTCTTCTTAACATCAGCAATAAACGCCACTTCACGGGGATCAGCTTTGGGTAGCGTTGGTGCCAGAGGTTTTTGCCACGCCCCAGTGGCTCTTTTGGTACGTTTGTGTTTGCTTTGGGCTGCAATTGTGGGTTGAGCGTGAGCTGGTGGTTTGGACAAGTTTGCGGAGTTCCCTTGTTGCTGGAATGTTACAGCAGTTGCTGGCGTCATATTAAATTGAGGGGCGGTTTTTGGGCCTCAGTAAATTGGGGAGGCCCATCCAGATTGGTATTAACTCCGTCCAGTTGGGAGGAGGGAGATGTTTCATCACCATCCCAATCTATTTGGGTAAATTCAGCCCGAGTATTTGCTGTGATTTCGTGGGCAAAACTCACTGGCTGATTGGTAAATTGGTCGTTTTCAGCATATGGAGATAAATTGCCGACTTGAGAACTGCTGATTATGGGGTTTAAATGGGACGGGTGAGATTGGAACTGGTGTGAAGTTCCAAAATCTGAACCATTTAAATCCCCATTGGGAAGAGTAGATTGTCCCAATTTGGTGCTTAGTGAACCAGAATGTGCGGCTAATCCAACCTTACATCCGTGGGTTTGGGGGCCAGGTGATTGTTGGGCCTCGCTAAATTGGGGAGTCCCATCCAGATTGGAATTAACTTCAGCCAATTGGGAGGAGGGCGATGTTTCATCACCATCCCAATCTATTTGGGTAAATTCATCCCGAGTATTTACTATGATTTCGTGGGCAAAACTCATTGGCTGATTGGTGAATTGGTCGTTTTCAGCATATTGAGATAAAGTGCCGACTTGAGAGGTGCCAATTACGGGGTTTAAATGGGACGGGTGATATTGGAACTGGTGTGAAGTTCCAAAATCCGAACCATTTGAATCCTCATTGGGAAGAGTAGATTGTCCCAATTTGGTGCTTAGTGAACCAGAATGTGCGGCTAATCCATCCTTACATCTGAGGATTTGGGGGCCAGGTAGCTGGGTATCGCCCCTCATGGAGGGAGCCAGAAACACGGCGTCAGCAATAATAGATTGGGCTGAATTAGCTGACACAATAGGGGAGGTGAATGCCTGGATGGGCTGAGTTGCATTCAACTGAGCAGACTCCATTAAAACAGCGTGGGTGATGGCCTCCTTGGTTGGAGGGGGCCCAGCGGGTTGGTGGGAGGCAGCGCACACAGAGCTGTTAGGCGTGCAGGTTGCAGAAGTGCGATCAGGTGAACTGGCGCTAGTTGAAGTAGCTCCAGGTTGGGGGGTGGTGCCTGCTTTCATGGCTGCTGCTTGCGAGCGGGTGATCTGGTTGACCCTGAGGTGGGTAACCGAGGGTTGCTTCGTTTGGGGGTGGTGCTGGATCGTTTGGCATAGCCTGCGGGTTCTTTTGCGGGGTTTCCCGCCATATTTGCTAATAGTTTTTGTAAATCTCTTTAGTGAAGCTAAATTTCAGGCTGAATTGATTTTCGAAAAGTGATGCTTAGCAGAAAGAAGTCTTTATCTTTTTATGGTCAGGTTATCCATTCCTTGTGTTTCTAACAACTTTCTCAAGGGAATATTGATATCTAACCTGATGTTGACAATGACCTGGGACTTTTGGCGGTAAAGTAGTAAGCTTGAGAAAAATAGATAGACATGCCTTCATGTTCATCTACTGCAAAAGGGGGTATCCATACTCAAAAGATCCTCAATTTAAGGATCAGGGAAAATTAAGTTGACATTGGTGTTCACTGCACAGTTCCTGTGAAACCCGCTCAAGCACCAATCAACAAGAAGAAATATGGTACCAAATCCCTCTTTCTGACTAGAGCTTACATTTCAACAAAAGCGTTTTGTCTACTATTTATGCCATGATACTCAAAATGATTTTTAAAGAAACAAAAACCATAAAATTGAGGATGAATTAATTTTTAAAAAAACTTTCTGTTTATAAGAACAAAATAGGCCTGTACCCTCACAAGTGAGATCACTGGCATATATAGGGGAAGGGGTTTGGCAACATCTGCACTTTTCCTGAGTATTAAAACTAAAACTCAGGTTTCAGTTATTTCTTAGTTTTGTGCTTGGAAAAGTAATAATTGCAAAAGGTTTTGTGAATTAAGATTGGGAGGAATGATGGGGTATGACATGATTGTCTGCTCCCTAGATATAACCATAAACTGTTTAAAAATTTTCTAAATCAAGATGCACTCCGCCCTTGGTGGTCCGCCACTTAAATGAACATGAAAATTCATAAAATTCTAAAAAGGGATCTTAGGGAAAAAAGTAAGAAGCTTTGGAATTATAAATTCACTTGTGTGCCTGCTCCCATCAATTTGCTGAGCATCAATTTTCTCAATATAGTGAGGCAATGTACACTGCTGGCCTCCTTAAAGAAAACCCTCAATTATACCTCCTTATGCCACAGGTTGCTGATGCTCCTACCCCAATGTTGTTCGCCATGGTCTGCCGGCTAAACTTGGCGTCAGACAAAAGTTTTATCCAAGGATCCTTACCTTATGATATGGCTTCCTTGGCTGTTAGCTGAGGTGCCATATATGGAATTTTTATTTTATGGTCATACCTTTGTTTGGCACATTTGCAAATAAAGATGCTTGGCAGCTCCCCTTTTGGGTATGGCACCACTAGTGCAAAAAAAGAATTGTATTTAGGTTCATCAATTCTAAATTTGAATATAATTGTACCAAGAAAAATATGATAAGTTAAAAATCATGACTTTGTAAATGGGGACAAATTTCAGAAAATGGGCATCTTTAGTGGAAAACTTATCAGTAATGAACTTGCCATTCTGTTGGTTTAATTGAGGGACTTCTCTACACTAGAGCCTTATACTCTCATCATACAACCAGCTTTGTATGGTGGGGACTGGTGTATGTCATGGAGCGTGCTGATAAGATTGATAAGTCTACCTAGAACTCAGGGTAAGTTACCACACAAACCCCAAAACAGAATGCCGCAGGCGCAGCTGTCCAAATAACGAATTAAAAATGATAAAACTGGCCACTAAGACCATTCTGGGAGTACTTAGATCAGGGATCATTACACCTCATATTTAGATAGACACTTAAGACCAAAATTTGGGGTTCTGTAGACTTTGTATTAAAATATTAAGGAGGAGAAAACTAAGAAAATGGAGTGACAGCAGTTCCTGTCAGGGACTGCTGCCTAAAAGCTTGCTGGGGAAATTTGCAACTCATGCAACTGCCTCAGGAACAAACTCATTTATTTTATTTAACTGAGGCAAGCTGACCAGGGGACAGACACTACCAAAACTCAAACAACTAAACTAAAAAACGAATGAACAGACACTACATTAACAGAGTGATTAACCGCCCAAAAGGGCAGTCAAACCACAATTGAACAAGAATACAACCAACCAGGTGGGACAGCAATGAGTCGCTCATCCCACCATGGCGGAAGGGGAAGTGAGATTGGGTGGCTTCTCCTTGGAATTGGATTCCATATCAAAGGAAAGTGTGTGGGCCATGGCGGAGAGCTATGGTGTGGGGTGATCAGCGACATGAGGAGCTGGTTAGCTGATGGCCAGCTGGTATTTAAGCTTACCTATATCAAAAATTGCCCCTATGTATTTGGAAAGGCAGTCTCCCGCATAAAGATGGATGGAAAGAGCTTGAATGATAAAGCTGCAGTGACACGGGTGGTTTTTGTCTTGTCCTGTGTAGTGGTAGCAACTATCTTAATGGTGGCATTTGCTTGTCTGTTAAGGTTTGTGATGTTACCTCTGAACTTAATTGTAAAGTTGGAGGTATTTTGGGATGAAGGATATCCTTGGAAAGTATTGCTACTGATTAATTGGTCATCGCATGGACGTTGGTGTTATCTGGGCTTTCAGCTGCAGCAACAGCGAGTTGGTGTTCAGAGTGGAACGCAGAGGCATTTGTTCAGGGGGCATAAAAATGCCGAGGGGTCTGAATGGGGTGCTGTATTTGTATAAATTTCTTTGATTCACTTATTCAATTCTTCAATTACATTGCCCATTTCATCAGAATCATCCAATTAAGTCCATGGATTCAAGTCATATTGGAAATTGAGGTAGGTAAAATTATGGGTTGTGTCTGTCAGTTGAGGAATAACAGGGATTGAACCATTATCCAAGCTGTCTCCTGATTGGTCAAAGTTCATGTGGAACTGGACTGATGAGGGGCCTGATTGGCAGTAGTGGGAGCTGCATTGGGTTCAGGTTTTGGGGTATGGGTGAAGTATTGTACCCCAAACTGGAAAGCCAGTGGGATGTGTGGCATATTGGGGCAGATGGAGGCATCACAGGTCCAGCGGATGTAGCCAGATAGGGGAATTTACGCTTTGAATGATCTAACTTGAGGCAGGATGGACAGATAGTCTACCTGCCCTCGACATGGGCCCATTTTTGTATGGGCGGGGGCAGAGGGAATGACATTGTGTGGGAATTGACAAAGCAATTTTGTTATAATTCAGGCTATTTGTGGAGAATGGCCAAGGCCCAATGAGTGTAATAAGCAGGTTTGCGCCAATATGCCATGAAGGAATTGGGAAGTTAGAGCCACATCACTGACCATACTTTTGACAGGCCTGCCAAAGCCCATCCCTGAACCCTTCCACCATGCCTCATCTTTGCCATGTATTCCCGCACCACTGTCCCCACAATGATGCACATCAACAGCAGGGTCTGGCTCCAGGAGAGGGATGAGAACAACACTAACGCCATGCCAAGCTCACTAGTTGAGCTCATAACTTTGATCCAATAGTATAGTTTAGTAAAATAATATCTTATATTATCAAGAAATTTCTATTTAATTTTCTGGTTTTTTCATAGAATACACAACTGGCCATTCAGGGCCAAACCATCCCCTAATAGATAGCACTCTGATAGTATTGTGTAAGCTCCCTCATATGCTAGGCTCTCTCAAACACTTTACAGAACCTCACTTGTGAAGACTCCACATCCCATTGGATCATCTTTTACGCCATTCATAAGCTCAATGTCATATTTTATGGGATGCATTTTGGTTTTGGATTGTTGAATATCACTAACTCTGACTTCCTCGAGTTCAAAGCCTTTTGTATCAAAGCAATATTTGGATCATTTGCCACCCAATATGAGGCAATGCACGGATCAGGTGCCTCCTGATACATTACATCATCCCCCTGTGAGGCCCAAAACTCCTGGACCTCCCCTGGGCATTGCATGCAGTCTTCCTTTGTCTGCCACATCGCCTTCTCCACTGGATAACCTTTCCACTAAACCAGCAGTTGCTGCTGGCCCTTCACCCATCTCAAATCCAATATCCGCTCCATCTAATATTCTGGAACATCCCCTTACCTAGGGTTTAATGGTCCTGGTCAATCTAGACCTATTTCTTTGAACGCCCATAACTGGGAAGCGTGAATCACTTAATGGGCCTTATAAGCTACTGGCAATATTAATTTAAAAGCAACATGATTAATGACTCAAATGATCTGGTATGGGCCCAAAAACTTTAGTCCCAACTTATGACTCTTAACCGGAACAGCATAGTTCTTAGCTGCCATTAATACCCAGTCCCTAGGCTCAAACTCTGGATCTAGTACTCGACATCGATCTGCCTGTTGCTTCTGCTGAGCCACTGCCAACTCCAAATTTTCATAGTTTCTTCCCAATATCCACTATGGTACGCGCCATCTCATCCTTCCCCTGACACAATCCACCAACGGATCTCCCATTTTATCAGGGATTTAGACCATTATTTGCGAAAAGGAGTCATTCACATTGACAATGATTGTTATATGCAAACTGGACCATCTGAACCCACGGAACTCAGCCCTCCTGCCAATCGAAGATGTAACACTAGAGATACTGCTCAAGATCTGATTCACCCTCTACGTCTGTCTGTCAGATTGGGGATGGTACGCCGAGGACAGACCAGGCCTGATTTCCAAATTTTCCACCAAACTCAACCAGATTTTTGGGGCAAATTGGGGACCATGGTATAAAATAATTTCCTCAGGTAATTCATGCCAGGAGAACACTTCATCAGTGAAAATCCTTACTGTATCAATTGCCAAAAACTCCCTGTAAATGGGAAAAACTCAGCGTATTTGGTCAGTCTATCCATCACCACCATAACTGGATCCTTCTCCTGCACCTTTGGAAGACCCATTATGAAATCAATGATAATTGAACCATGGCACACGTGATATCTGCAGTGGGTTTAACTTACCCAATGGAGGTTCCCTTGAGGGTTTTGATTTTGCACATACCAAACACTTCCTCACGTACTTCTTGACATCCATCTGCAGCCCTGTCCATGAATAGTCCTGTCGCACCAACCCCACCATCTTCTCCACTCCTGGATGACCCACCAACAGATGATCATGAGAGACCCAAAATACTTCCTGTTGTAACAATGGGTTGGGTACCCATACGTGAGAATCGTGGTATACCATCCCACGCCTCTTCATGAAGTCTTTATAGCGCTTTGTGTGGCTGTCCTTCATTCATCTCAGCCTTCAATCACCATCTGAATTCTGACCTTATTTGCTTCTGGCGGACTTCCTCCCCCAACTCACTCCCCCACCCTCAATCATTGTGAATTGGTCCAGGGTCACTGTGGCTGTATTAAACACCTCCAATTCCTCCTTCTTATATGCTAAGCCTTTGTACCAACTCAACCAATCTGCTAGAACATTTGACAAACCCGGCCTGTATTCTACCTTGATGTTATATTGGAATAGCTCCACATGCCATCTGGCTTGCCACTGGTTCATCTTCCTGGGTGCATGATATATTCTAATTCTTTATGGTCCGTTTGAATAACAAAAGGGTGTCAGGCATAGAGAAGGTGGTGCTGCCATTCCTGCAAGGCTGCCATCACTGCCAGCAGTTCCTTATCATATATTGGATAATTAGTTTTGACAAGGAACATTTTGCAGCTAAAATAACACATGGGGTGTTCAAACCCGTCTTCCCACTCCTGTAGTAACACCGCACTTATGGCATAATTTGAAGCATTGGTTTCTACCACAAATGGCCCCCTGTGATCTGGATGAACCAAGAAAGGCGTGGTAAGTAATTTATCATTTAGTAATTCGAATGCCTGCTCCTCTTCTCTTCCCCTCACAAACAGAACATCCTGCGTTAGATGAATGAGAGATAAGGCCATTTGGGATAGATTTTTCACAAACCGACATAGGAAGTTCAATGTTCCCAAAAAAAACTCTGCACCCCCATTTGATCAGTAGGGGCCTTCCAAGCTCGCACTGTGTGCAGTTTATCTGGACATACTCAAATCCATTCTGGAGAACCACGTTGCCTAGGAACATCACAGAACTTTGATTGAATTCACACTTGGAAGGTTTCAATCTCAGACCCATCTGGCCAATTGCCCTCAGATCTTCCCGGACATCTCAGACAAAATCCTCTCAGGACTGAAAAAACACTGAGATATCATCCATATAGGTGGCACAGCATTGACTGATCATCCCTCCAAGGACATAATCGATCATCCGCTGAAACACTGCTGGGACATTTCTAAGACTGAATGGCATCATGCAATACTGATACGCCCCCAAGTGACACTTAAACGTGATGTATTTTTGATGTTCCAGTCTCACTGGTGCCTGGTTTAATGCATCCGCAAGGTCTAGCTCTGTAAAAATTGTTCATCCGGTAACCATTGGGAGAATATCCTCCAACAAAGGCATCAGATATGGATCAGGCTCAGTAATCATGTTTAGACGTCAGAAATCCATGCATGGGCATAGTTCACCACTCACTTTTGGCACCAGTAATACAGGAGACACCACTGACGGCTTAGAAGGCTCGATCAACCCTTTGTCCAACAAGATTTCACATGTCACTCCATGACTCTTTTGCTTTTATGGCAAGAGGGCATACCGGACATCCTTGGGTGAAGGTCCGACCCTTCCTTAAACTGGAATGAAAATGCAAAAGAACCAGTAGGGGATAAAGGCGAGCTCCCAATAGGACCAAGTGCACCAACAAAGTTGCTATATTTGGCTGGTAACTCTACCTCCTGCATTCCACCCATATTTCTGCGTCTACTTGGAACATCACTCCCAACCTCCATCTTCCACCTCATCTGAGGCCCCGTCAGAGGATTCAAAGTAATTGTATTAAGTGGCAAATCAACCTGGGCTGGAACCAATGCCACCATCGCATCCCCCAATACCACAGGAAGGGCCAGATTTCTGATTGCACAGAAGCCGTCTTTGAACCAAAACGGGCTCTTCCAAACAACTACCCAAGGCTCCAAACGCCATGAGGAAGCCCTCCTTGACACGTCAGCAAACACCACCTCAGAATCCTTCTTCATTTCCAACTTCAAACTTTCTGCCAGGGCGAATTCCTCATAATTTTCCTCAGTCTCTGTACCTACCAGGGCCAACACATTAGTCATTTGACCTTTCAAATATAACTCCACTGGAATAAATAACTAGGATAAAGCGAGGAAGTAGATCTAATGTTTAAAGCATTCTCAGATTGCAAATTTGCAGGTAAGGTAGGTTTGGGACCATTGTTCCTCCCAGGTCCCAAACTTCCCATTCTCCCCAACTCCTCAACGTTTCCCTGATGGAACCCTCCATGGATATTTCCAAAATCTCTAAGTGATCCCTGCCACCCTCCTTGACCTCTACAAATTACTGCAGGCGACTGGCCCCTTCCTGGAGACATAGAATCCTCTAGCCAGCTTCATGCCAAGGCCAATTGTTTCTCAACCTGTACTGCCAATGCAATTTCTTTGGCCAACGTACTCTGAACTTTAGCATCCACCATAGTGGCCAACATATCCGCTTGCAGCCCCTGTCAAAACATTCGCGGTGATTGCAAATCTGATACTTGTGATGCTTTTACCAAAGGTCAAAAATCCTGTCCATATTCTTCAACCAATCCTCGCCTTTGACTCACCGTCAACAAAGCTGACCACGCCTCATCCTGCGCCTCAACTGGACAGGCAGCCCAGTTGATCCAATAAACACACTCATCCATGAAACCTGGAAGGCGACCTTGCTCTTCAATCAATTCTTGCACTAACCCCACCAGTTTCAAAGGTAACGCCTTTACAATCTGCACAATCTTCAGTGAGAAAGGGGTCTCTCCTCCCGTTGCTTGAGCCAAATGCACCTGAAAATGAACTTGCAACACCACTTGTTGAATCTTCTCCAAAGCCTCCATGGGCAATTCTACCTGACCTTTTGGAGATTTATATATTCCATGGCTTTCCTCCATATCCACAGAACTCGTGCTACATACCCAAACCACCTCTCTTATCATGAACATTAAGGAGAAACTCACCATCACCACTGTCAAAACATGGCGTTACCATTCCTCCCCTCCTGGGGCCATCACCTCTTCTCAGGGACCCCACAAGACTGACTGTCAGTAAATCGACTTTAGGCTCTGCTAGTTGGCAGGCTAACCAGTATGAAGACTGGTCAGCCCTAACCATTTTGCCTTAGGCGTCAGGGCTAGCAGCGCAGCTAACCCCTTGGCATGTCACCTATGCCATTTCAGTGATCCCCTTTAACCTAAACTACAATTAACGAAATAAATATAAACTTATAACAAAAGGTAGAATAGGCAAAGGGAAATGTTTATTGAGAATGAAGCTTAAGTATTTATACTATTTACAAAAGGGCTACCGCGCCCATCGCCGACCTATCAGCTCTTCCACTAATTCTTCCAGCCAGCCACTTATCTTCTTCTTCTACTTCTTCTTTTTCTACTTTATCTCTTCCCTGGCGTCGACCCTCTCGCTTTATCCTTCCTGATGTCTGAATTAGTTTTGGTTTATCCTTGGCCTTAAGTCACAGGTGAACCATATAAGTAATTAATCCAAATAAATCTCAAATTTGTAATTGACCTTCAAATTGATAATAATGCGCCAGAAACAACTTCAGTCACTCACTTTGACTTGGAATATTTTGGCATATCACTGACATCTATTCTCATCTAATCTTAATAACAAATGAGGCACCAGAAACAACCTCGGCCACCTTAAACTCATAATTGTTGGATCAACTGACATTGGATAATCAGTGCAGGCAGAAAACATTTGAAGCAAATACATTGGCTTTCCGCAAGAAATCCCACAACTGACCACAATGGCAGTTGGCATCGAACACTGATTCCGCTGACTGATACCAATTGGATTATCCTCAGCTATTAGTCGCCAGTGATTCTAATACTAATTTGAAGCTACCAATTGGCCCCACTCAGACCTAAATACCAAACTTGGCGGAATACTAATTTTGGCTCAACCCAAACTGGGAGCAACTAACCAGCAATCACATTAAATCACACAAAATTCTGTTAATAAACCATTCTACTGGGATTGGCTATATCATTCCAAATAATGTTAAATCATTGGAGGATTCCAACTGGTTAAAATCACGACACTGACAAAAATGTATTTTAGTTGCATCTAATGAAACAGGCGGGTTCGCACCAATATGCCACAAAGGATTTGGGAATTAAGAGCCACGTTGCTGACCATACTAGGACAAGCCTGCCAAAGCCCATTCCCAAACTCTTCTGTCATTCCTCATCGCTGCCATGTATTCCCACACCACTGTCCCCATATCGCTGCACATCAACAGCTGGGTCTAGCTCCAGGACAGGGCCAAGAGTGACGCCAACGCCATGGCAAGCTCACTAGTTGAGCTCATAACTTTGATCTGATACTATAGTTTAATAATAGAATATCTTATATTAGCAAGCGATTTTTATTTAATTTTCTGTTTTTTTTGTAGAATACGAAACTGGCCATTCAGGGCCAAACCATCTCCTAATAAATAGCACTCTGATAGTATTGTGTAAGCTCCCTCCTATGATAGGCTCTCTCAAACACTGTACAGAACATCACTTGTGAAGACTCCACATCCCACTGGATCATCTTTTACGCCATTCATAAGCTCAACGTCATATTTTCTGGGATGCATTTTGATTTTGGATTGTCAAATATCACTAACACTTTTTCTCGAGTTTGAAGCCCTTTGTATCAAAGCAATATTTGGATTGAATGGCACCCAATATGAGGCAATGTATGGATCAGGTGCTGCCTGATCCATTGCAGTGAGATGAGCAGCCCCATTGGGGACCACAAACTGAAGGATGGGGTTGGAGCCATATGTGGCCTAGCCTTCCATCAGCTTCTTATGGAGCACTACAGGGGGAAGGTGAGTGGGCAACCCTGCAAACTGAAACACCATAATGGTGTCAGTGGGAAGCTGGGTGCATGTTGGGGGATAGGGGTGCGCTGGATAACCAGGGGAACGGTGGCTGCAGTGGTAGCGTCAGCTTCACAGGTGAAGCTGAGATCAAAATAGCCCTTATAGGGGCAGAAATCAATAAATCTGGCCAGCAGCATCACTGCCTGGGCCATATCAATAATGGCTTTTTCATCATATGGGAATGATTTCCCATATTCGACCCAAAGGCCAAAATGCAGCTAGGATCAGGGGAGAATGAGTGGGCTGTGAGGCACTGCATGGGCACATGCCAGGTGGATGGCAAGATCCTTGGGTGGAATGAACCAACCTGATGTGTTATTGGGACAAACAATCCAGTCCAAACGCGTTTTCCTGCTGGATGGAAAACTCTGGGTAGGGTTTCATTGATGCCCTATTTGGGGCAGCTGGTGGAGAATCCGAGGTCATCAGTGAGTGAACAGGGGAGTTCGGTGTATGCTAACCAGGTTCTTTTTTACTTCCTTTTTTATTAAAATTTTATATAGTTGCTATAAGTGGAAATAAAAAAGGAATTAACTCATTATGATCTGTCAAATTTGCCCATTAGACCTATTTTGCAACAATTTGGATCCAGACAGATCAGCCAAACTCGTTTTGAGTTCCTTGCTCAAATTTAATTTTTCATTGCAAAAATGCATTTTGTGATGTCAGCGACGTTTTAAGAAGACATAAGGTAGCGCCCAGGGCCAGGCCACATAAGGCCAAGCCCAGTTGGAGGGAAGTGGCTGACCTCTCCCATACCTGTCTAGGATGGGGGTGGTTTTTGATGCAATGGCAGGATCTTGGTGGGTTTGGGGTGATTTTCTCAATTTCATCTCTGGAGCTTTTTGCCCTAAAGAGCGTGAAACAACCCTTTCAGCTAAATCTCAGGACTTCACTACCTTATGAAAAACCCTCCAAATATTTTCCACTAGCTCAGCGGAGGATGAAGCTGAGATAGGGACTGCAACCCTCAGGGGGTAAGTCATGACCCACCTCTCATCCAAAACATGGGAAAAATCGCCTTAAGAGATGAGTGAACTGGTTCCAGCTTCCACATCTTTTTTGAGCATAATGGGAATTGATCTTGATCTAGAATGAGGGGTTCCTGCCCAAACCTACAGAGTAGGCTTCTTATAGGAATAATGGAAGCAGGTCCCACCTGGTTTATTAATTTTAATGCAGTTCTAACTCTAACATGATAGAAACCTGTTGATCCAATTTTCACTTTTCAACAGGAAGGCCAAAGCTTTGCCCTCTATTTTGGACTTATGGGAGGTCTCAAATTCAATAACTATGTCCTAAAAGTAATAAGAACTTTTACTCATAGTGCATGATGGCAGAATATTCATGGAGAAACGGGGTTAAAGGAGGAGGTTGTATATAGGGTTATCTAACACAACAGCTGATGTATTTAGTGACAGATTGATAAAGCAAAGTGGCAGCAAGGAGTAGGCCCAAATTGACCAAGTGTATTGTGGTCCAGCTGTGCCATAAATCATGTAGTGAGGTAGGTCAGGAGCTATTTTGATGCGTTTCATTCATTTAGACAATATGACTTTCATGTGGGAGCCACTGTCAATAATGGCCTGTATAGGGAACTTGTGAGCTCTCACAGCAACTTGTGTGACTAAACTCCCAAATTGAGGAGGCATAGTGAGAAATAAAGTAGATTCATCCAAAAAAGTTAAGCAGTATCAGGTTCTTTATTATCAACTAGTACCAATATACCTTCTCTCAGCACAAAATCATCAGACAAACTGGAGATCACTAATTGTTCATGAGGCAGTACAGGGATTACAGCATGAAGCGGCGTGTTCTTCATCCTGAATTCCATTTTCCTGCCTACTCAGTAAGTCTCTTCTAACAATTCTGAGAGCTATTATGTAATCTGTTACAGTAGTTACACAAAGGTTTGGGGTTCTTCTGGTTTTATAACAACGTGGATTTGAGGATGGCCAGGAAGTGCAGATGTGGAGGATTTGAAACACAATGTAGACCAAGACTTTCGTTAAAAGCTTCCTTGATTTATCAGATATTGGTGAAGTTGCTCTTCAGGCCAATCATATGCATTTGTACTCAGGTTAAGATCCCAACGCAGAGATGATGGCGATGATGGTGTTGTCCAGTGCAATACAGTTAGTGGTAACCAAGGGTTGTGCCTGGACATAGAATCGACTGGTCAACTAAAAGACTTTCTCCTTTGTTCACACAAATGCAACGAACGTTTTGCTTTTGATTGGCCAAGGTTTCTTTGCTTCTGAACTCTTGGAAAATAGCTTATGAATCTGTTCCCAAGTATGGCATTCCTTTAAATTGAGTCATAATTTCATAGTTCATGCTACTTAGACAGGAGTGACGTGTGATTCACCTTCTAACGTCCAGTTGCTTCTCCATTAAGCTCTTATAAGCGTACAGGAAGGAGGTTATATTTTCTTGTCCTGGGGCAAATCTCTCCTTAAAACTAGGCTTCTAGCTAGCAACAGTAGGAGTGGATAGTGTATTGAACAGGGACCAGAGTAGGCTCTGACCTCATAGTTTACGCTTAGTTGTGAGAGGCCTGTTGATCCAATCTTCGTCTCAAACCTTATAAGTCATCCTAAACTTCGTCCAAGTGGCGGTTTAGAGATGTAACAGAGGCCTAAAGGGCTACTTGCTCTTTCAAAGCCTAAATTTTGGTGCGTTGGATGATCAGCTAATTTTCACAATCACTTAATTGAGTTTTGAAGCCTCAGCAGTTTTGCTCAAGCTGTGAGACGTGGCTATCAGTGAGATTAATAATGTGATGAATTACCCATATCATCAGAGAAGGTGTTGATCAAAACTCTTGGATTCAGAGGACCCCATATAAGTGGCGCTTGCATCCCTGAGTCACATTTTGGATTTTTTTTCTCATAAGGCTGCGAGTGCCATCAGTATTTCTTGTTTTCAGAAGTTTTTAAGATCGTCAGGAGTTGATACCACAGAACTAGATGCCCTTGGGGTCCGCGAAGGCCTTTGGGCCCTTCTAGCCCTCTTGGACCCTCAGGTTCCTCAGCCCCAGGTGGTGCTATTGCAGGAAGTTAACTTCTAGTAATGTTACTGGAGCAACTTAATGTGGTTTTGATCTGATTGAGATATTGGTTCCATGTTGATCTGAGGAGCTGTACACTTTGAAAAAGCTGATACCCATAGTAACCCAAAACTTCACTATCCAACACAGAAAGTTGATTGTGAGCCTCATTAATTAGTTGCCAATTATCTACAATGGCTTCTAAGCTGTTTTGAACAAAGGAGGAAGCAACATTATTGAAAATTGATGATATTTGAGTGCAGGGTTTGTGTGAGCCCTAATTTATGAGCTAATTCATGATAATGTAGACTAAATATTTTATAAAATGTGGTGTATCTTTTGATGGATGAAGCTTCAGAGATACGTTCAGTTCCTAAAGCCAGTTCTCTGAAGTATTTACTTACCAGAGGCAAGCTGACCAGAGGACGGGCATTACCAAAGCTCAAAACCTAAAAGTAAATCCCCACCAAACTAAATTTTATGAAACGCCTAAAATGAGCGGATGACACACATAATGTAAACTCAACCAACCAGGTGGGACAGCGCGAACAGCTTATCCCATCGTGGCGGAAGGGGAGGGGGTCAAGGGTCTCATCCTCAGCCTCTACTTTATCCCAAAGCAGGCATGGGCTACAGCGGAGAGCATGGGCGTCGGGCATCAGCGGAATGTGAAGATATATTTCTGATGATTTGGGTTGTAGGAATACAGCCACTATAGATAGAGTTCTGCGTAATTTGTCAAAGCTAGTTCAGCTTACATGCGTGAATCAAGTAATTTTTTGAGCGTGGCTATATTGGTGAAGTAATCTTTATATTGAGATTCCGAACTACCTCTGGTACATGCTTGATGACGTTCTTGGCTTCTTTGTGGGCTTCAATCAACATATTTTTGTAACTTGTTGGCTTTGGAGGGGATATTGAGAGGAGATTTTCCTCCTGAGAGCATCGCCACTGACTTGGCGGCAGCTTTTTGGAGAGGGCGACAATATGGCTTAGTCATTGATTCAACAGCCAGCTGATCGTTGCCGCGGAATGTTTTGGCATTTTGCTGGGATAGTATAAGCGAGGGGTAGTTCATCATCTTGGTCAATATACACAAACTGCTCAATTTGTATATTCCGGTCCTCAGTTATATTCCTGGATTCATTGATTTCAACCAATAGATCCCAAGGATTTTTGTTGACTTGAATTAGGGAGTTGGCATATTCCTGAGGTTTGGTTGGTTCATTGGAGGATGCATGGGATTGAACTGGGGTCCAATCTTGTCCTTGATTGGATGGAGCGTTTGTGGCATTAGGCGAGGAGAAGGTGATTGGTGGCTGTTGGCACAGCTGCAGCAACAGGCTTTGGGGGAGTAGGAGGTAGTATTGTACCCCATATCAAAGCTGGCACAGGGTGGGTGGCAGATTGGAGGCCGGTGGATGAAAAATCAGAACCATTGTAAGCGGCTAGGGATGGGCACATGCATTCTGATTGGTCCAACTTGAAACAGGATGGACAGATTGTCCATCTGCCCTCAATGCAGGCCCAGAATGGATGGTCAGGGGAAGAGGGGATGACGGCGCAAGGGGAAATCGAGAAGTCAATTTTATTTTAAGTTGGGCTTATTTTGGCATACGCCTGAGGCCCAGTGAGGCGTGTGGCCCCATTTGGGACCACAAATTTCAAGATGGGGTTGGAGCCATAGGTTGCCAAACCTTCCATAAGCTCCTGGTAGAGCACTTCAGGGGGAAGGTGGATGGGAAAACCAGAGAACTGAACCACCAAAGTGGTATCCGCTGGGAGCAAGGTTCAAATTGTGGGGAGAGGGGTACCCTGGAAAACTAGGGGCACACTTGCCGCAGTGGTGGATTAGCTTCACATGTAAAGCCGAGATAAAAATTCCCCTTATAGGGAAAAAGTCAATGAAACCAGCGGGATGCATCACCACCTGAGCCATTTTGATAATGGCTTGGTTGTGGTAGGGGAAAAGTTTCCCATAGTTGACTTAAGGCTGAAACACATGTTGCTCTGGTGGAGCACCAGGGGGCAGTGGGGCACCGCTTGGGTTTGAGCAAGTTGATCGTCAAGATCCTTGGGAGGAACAGATTTTCCCAGGGTTTTGGTATGACTGGCAAGCCAGTCCAAGCGCATTTTCCTTTTGGATGGAAAACAGCGGGTTGAGCTTCGCCATCTGCCCCAAACTGGGTCAGCCAGAGGGGAATCTGAGGACATCAGAGCAAAACTACAGCGGGCAATCAAGATTACTTTTTTATCTGTATAATTTGCTCGGGTATTTACGCCAAGTGGAAAGAGCTGTTCTCCTAAAGTAGAGGAGCGGAGGTTTATTAATCTCACATTGTAGAAGGAATATAGGATGCTTGGGGATAACTAGAGCAGCTCATGTGGTAGATGCTATTTAACTTTGTTAAAATAATATTGTTGGTGTTCTCATATTGGAGTTGATACTGAACCTGATCAATGTAAGGTAGAAATAATTTAAAGATGGCCTGAAGTTCTATACCCTAATGCTTTAAAGAAGTTAGTATGTATTAAAATACATTGCTCCATCAAAGTATAATTCTTGACCAGTTAGCGGATTTGCATTCTTAATTGCTATTATTCTCAGTTTAATGATAGACGTTTTCAAAGGACAGCTCAGAGACCCCTATAGTATGAGCCATATACGTTGGCTTTTAGTTCTCTTGACTGTAAACAAGATTCAAAATGGATTTCTGAAACTGCAAAACTACCAGAGAGGTCAATAAAAACAAAACATAATCTAGATAAACTGCTTTATTGAGTTAGAGGGATTCTATATATAGGGCAAGTGTGGGCATGATGCTGAGAAACCCCATGGCTCCATATAATCAGGATCTACCAATTTCTTTCAAATCAACTGCCTAGTTATCGCCTTCATTGTTCTTTGTCAACAACATCCTTGTTACTGCATTGATAGAAGTAGCACCTTTTGTGATTTAGAATGTGGAGGTGAAATTCTAGAAGGTGTCTCCATTGATTCTTATGCACGTTACTCTTCCCGATTAAATTCTCAATCAGTGCCTTCAGTCACAGTTTCAATTGAAAGGCCATGAGAGTTGACTTATTGGGCTCAATTAGGAACAGGGATCTCAACTTGCTCATTATCTTGAATCTCAACAATCACCACAGTGGTGGTAGTAGTGTACTAGGCAGGAAAGTTTGCAGGCTCAGAAGTTTGCAGCGCGCTCATAAAAATAGAGACAAATTTGAAAGAGTTTTTAATGTCATGGTTCACCCGCATAAGATGCAAGGCAATAATTTAATTACGAACACCCATGCACATGCCAAAGTTACAATAATACAAAAAACCAGATATTGACGTAAAAACACATAGTTACTTTGTAATTAGGCTAAATTGTTGGTAAGGGACAGACCCACAGAGAGCAGTAGGAACGTTAATTGCCAGGGATCTAAGACAAGAGCAGATTCCGCACCATTGGAGGCTGTGCTAATTGGGTTAATAACTAGAAGTAAAGCCCATGAAACGCTAAAGAGAATTTAATTAGTAACTGTTTTTATTAGAAGCATTATAGAAACAAAAACATGAAGATTGTAGGGGAGGGGATCATTTATATACTTTTTCATCAGCAGGTTCTAAGCTCTAGTTCTTTTTCTGAAAGAAACCCCCCGTAAAATTGCAATATTTTATTCAGGATCAGTTGCTGTAGTTTGCTTTGGAAACTTCATACTACTATCAGCTAACAGCCCTTCAATCAGAGCTATAATTAGCTTTTTGATATCTTTGGAGTTAATTGCCAGATTTGATCTTGATTTAATTGATGAATTTTTGGTATTGGTCATAGTTTTTTCATTAGAGCGCTATTCCAAAAATGTTCCTTTGACTTTTGAATTTTTGGGAATTGTTGTCAAATAATTTTATCAGGTTTGCATTTATTAGGAATTAAGAAAATAATTTGCTTTTGTTTGAGCGTACCAGGGTCAATTACTGACTTGCCTTATATTTACAAGATATAAAGGCAACTTTTGATCCATTAAAAGCCTAAATTTTGACAATTAACAGATTATTTTTAGTTTTGGTAATATAAGCCTAACAGATCCCTTGCACTAGTGACTTGTAGCTCAGGTAGCAACCATAAAATATGAACGAATTACCTATTGGTATCTTATTTCATTTAATGGTAGTATCAGATAAAAACAATCTCGCCAAAAACATCACAATTTAACTTTTTACACTGTGACTTAATTAGTCATACTATTGAGAAAATTATAGATAATTTCCCACTTGTCACTGCTCCCAGAAAATCAGCCCTGATAAACTATGAGAAAGTGGAAATATTTGTTTAGATTTCTATATTCTGCTTAGTTTATAAGTCTACAATAAAGTATATGATATAATAAAATTACCCAATAAGATAATATTATATAAATAGTTTCCAGTTAGAAAGATAAAATCGTTATCAATATTTTAATTAAGTACTATGATTAAAACAGATATATACAGCCATATGCTAATAAATTTCTGTAGATAAAAATGAAGATTTTTTAAAAGATTATAGACACTTTTTAAAAAAGAGTAAATGGCTCACAAGAAACTCTGTTACTACCTATAATTGAATATTTTTAACCCAGGAAAATAGCTGCTTATTGAAGTGATTATCATAAGTTCTCTTGCATTTGAGAAAAAACTTTTCTTTCTTAATGCAATCAATTTTTGCAACAAATTCAATTCAAGACTGACTTTAGATTGATAATCACACCGAGGAGATTAGTTTGCGCCCATGTCAGGGAGCAGTTGGGCAAGTAAGGTAAAAGGCAAAGGGGGTGGCCCTGTGACTTCCAACTTTCACAAACGACATGGAGAATCTGGCAGATTAGACAAAAACAAAAAACTGGTGGTTACCATTTCCCCAGAAATTCTAGCTTGGCAGGCGTGATGCAACCAGTACATCAATACGCCGCACTCTCAACCACTTTAGTTGGTGGAATATGGAGTTTGGGTGTTCCTGGATATAGAACAAACAGCGATATGGGAAAAGGTTTGTTGAGATTTACACATTCATTTCCCAAATGCAGTGTATGTAGCACCCCACTCCATGTCATGTGGTTGGCATGATCTGGGTTTTGAAAGTAAGGAGGCAGCGGATGAAGCTGCTGTGGTGCGCATCATAATTGACCTCTCCAAAGGACAGCGGGTCATTAAAACTAAGCGCACCAGATGGACAAAATCCAACCAAATTTTTCTCACCTTTGACTTTCTGCTACTACGGTCAAACGCGCCATACTAGAACAACACCTGAAGGATGGGCTTGCCATATATGGCGAAATTCAATCCCTTGAGATGCAACGCTTTATGCTGATGCCAAACCTGTGCACCAGCAAAGCCATCGCAGTTCTGACCCCAACTGAGGAGATAGCAAAGGATCTAACCCAAATCCGCACTCCACTTTTATTAATATTGAGGGACATACCACCCACCCTTTCTGAGTCACCGTGGACAGCATCCCCCATCTGCACCCACTGTGATGTGTTCAGCCATAAGGCACACGCTTGCCCCACAAAGGAGGGAATCATGTTCCAAGAACACCCTTGGCGGCCATGAACAACGGGGAGGCCCACTATGAACCAACCGCCAATACTAAAGAGACCTTCCCGTGGGGAGCACAAGGCTGCTACTTACTAGTAAAGCCAATATCCCCTCAAGAGCGGAAGAAGGCCAAGCAAGCCTGCAGGGCCGCGGCCAAGGAGGCAGCCAAGGTCACCTCCGCTATCTCACACTCCCAACGCCAGGAGGACATTGAGATCTATGCGGTGGAAGCAGCTTGGGAATCTATCAACCACACAGATAGGGATTCCCAAGCCAATTGGACCACCCAATATGATGATCTGATGGGCGACTCAATCTCACCTGACCTTTGTGCCCAAGCCTCAATCAGAACCGATTCAATCTCCAGCCTACCCAAAAAAAATTTTAATTCAACCAATGGTGTTCACACTCAAGTGCACCGCAAACAACTGTTCTGCAGCGGGGAAACCAAAAGCAAAGGCTAAAGCCAACGTGAACCTGACTGCCAAACTCACCCACTCTTCTGACTATGTTGCTGAACACACCTGAGGCGCTGAGAAGCGCTGTGAGGATTAAGAGGAGGCTGAAGGGCCTGGGTGCCCTTCCCCACACACTAAGGTGTGATGGGGGAGCCTTTACTCTAGGGACATTGAACATCGCCATACTCAAGGCCTCGCTGTCCTGGGCTAGGAATCTTAGTTTTTTACAAAATAATTTACCCGTAGACATCCTGCCCATCCAGGAGTCCCACTGTCCACGCAGTTCTGAGGATGCTTGGAAAACCATGCTCCTCCCATCCCAGTCCTTCTGGTCCAAGAACTGTGGGATGCTTGTTCAAAAAAGATTTCTTCAAATTTTTATCATCTGAATCCTTCCTTAATGGCTGAGTCCTCGTGGTCAATTTTCATGGGCCAATTTGGCACACACTATCATCAACATCTATGCCCCAAACTGTGAACAAGAGCATCGGGAATTTTTCTCATTGGTCAAATCACTTCTGCTATCCCCTGACCCTTTTGTAGTCAGTGATACGAACTGTTGGTTGGACCCATCCACTGACCGCTGGCCTCCCTCACCCTCCCCACCCAGGATCATGTAGAACTTCATGTCCTAAAGGCCATCCTAGGGTTGTTTGATGCACTGCCACGCAATGCTCCGCTACTCAAGAACATGACACATCCCTGCATCCACAATGGCCAATTAAGGTCCATGTCCCACATCGACCTTATCCTCGCGCTGGTGCAATTTTGATCCCATATTTCCCACTTCCACACATCAAAAATCAATTTCTCCGATCACCAGCTGATCTCAATCACCTTCCACCTACCTGACCCAGTGGCTCAGGCTCCACACTGGTGCAAACTTCGCCCACCCAAACTTGCATCACCAAGATTTTCCACAAGGGTGTAATATGCGACTTTGGCACAGGAGTTTATCACACCATTTTGTACTGACCCAATTTCCACCTGGTCAGCCTTCAAAGTGGACACGATCAGCCACGCTTGCCACCTCTCCTCCCGCCACTCATGCTCTACCTCGGCCATCATCTCGCGCACTCTGGCGGAGCTAGACCACTTGGAGTCCAAAATCCCAGCCACGGGCTACAGCCCTGCTTGGGGTCGCAAGTGGGCAGAAGTAGCCGCCCACATTAACACTCTTGAGAGACAACACAAGCATCGGGTTTTTGTTCAGTACAGAGCTAAACACATCACAGCAGGCGATACATGCTCCACCTATTTTTTCAAAAATTCTTTGCACCGTGCCAGAGCTTGGTCTGCACACAGGTGCAAAAGCCAGACAATTCCATCGTGGATAAGCTGGCCAAAGTAGCAATTGAGATACAAAACTATTACTCCAAGTTATACCACTCTGAACCAATTCTGCTGGCTGAAATGGCGAAATTTCTCGATAGCGCTCATATCTTCACCATTTCCTGATACCCAGAGTTAGTGAATTTGACTACTTCAGATGAACTCTGGTATGCCATCTGCGGTGCACCAAAATGTAAATTACCAGGCCCTGATGGCATTCTGTATGAGTTCTGTAAGAAGTACTTCAAATATTTATCCCCGCTGTTGCTTACCTCCCTTAACCAGAGCCTTCTGGAAATGCGCCTTCTACTAGGAGGGCAAGAGGCCTACACAATTATGCTATTTGGGAAAGGGGATAAGCTAGACCTAGCCAACTGGCGCCCCATTTCTCTAACTAACATGGATACTAAAATTTTAACTAAAATTTATGGCTAACCGTCTAGGGATAGTAGCATCTGCCACTATCTCCCCAGAACAATTCAGTTTCATACCCAGAAGGTCAATTTGAGACAACGTACACTCTGTGGCTAATGCATGTCAGTCCACGGCCTCTGGGGCACTTGTATTTTTAGACCAAAAGAAGGCCTATGATAGAGTAAACTGGGATTAACTCAGGGTCTGCCTACACCAATTCCGCCTACCTCCCCACTTCATCAGCTGGGTGGAGCTGATGACGGAATCTGTGACAATGGCAGTGCGCGGCCCTGGCTTCCTCACAGAAGTAATCCGCCCTCAAAGGGGCCTACACCAAGGGGACCCCTTTAGCCCTCTCTTATATAACTTCAGCCTTGACCCACTACTTCAGAATGTGAATGCTCACCTTACTTGGGTCCATGTGCAAGGCCAAGCCCCAGTCAAGATGATGGCATTTGCTGATTAAGTGTGTGGTTGGGGTGTCTAATAATCATGATGCACGCGTGCTTGAAGCCCTTATCCAGGTTTACTCCCGGGTAAGTAATGCTGCACTAAACGCCTCCAAAACCGAAATCATCCTCCTTTGTCAGTATCTAACCCGCTGGTCCTCAGCGGCCTGTTTCCGGCCTGGCCCATCTGCTCACACACGTGCCTGATTACCCTGCCCACCCCACACCGCCCCACTGGCGCTCCCCTTTGTGCAGCGCCCCACCGTTGGGCCCATCCACCACTTGGGGGTGTGGTTGGAGGCAGGCGGGTATGCCTCTTCAATGATGGAAAACCATATTGTGGATAATGTGACGAAGCGCATAGCCTCCCTCAGAGCCCACCTTACTTCCCTTACTGGCAGGGTTGTTCTAGCCAACTCTATGCTCCTCTCCAAAGTTTGGTTTGGAGCCTACGCCATTCCCTTCTCCCCAGGTTTTTTAAAATCTCTGTATGCCCTTCTACAAGGGTGGCTCTGGTCGGGCTGCCCACCGCCAGTGCGTCTTGAGGTCATGTTTGGCCCCTCGCCATAGTGGTGGCATGGGCCTGCTCGACTTTGAGGCCCATGCTGAAAAGATACTGGGCACCTGGATTGCGGCTGTCACCATCCCTATGATCCTCTCCCAACACTGGTCCCGTGCAGCCCGCTCCAACTTCTCCCGCGCTCTGGGCCTTGCTAATCTGTCACACCCTTACTCCTTGATGAAATATCTGGCTTCCCACCCTTCGGCCGCTGGTCCTCATGGTACTGCACCCCACTTCAAACGAATCCTTCTCTTCATGCGGAGCGCTGAGTGGAGAATCCATATTTGTGGGCGCACAGCCCAGAGAGGGCGCCACTCTCCTCGGTTTATACAGGAGGTACAGGGGCTACCCATTCTGGATGGAATAATACCCACACGGTACCATGTTCTATCCAGGGTGGACTACCTGGACATGATGGACATCCCTATTCCCTTGAAACCCAGGAGACAATCTGGAAATACACCCACCACCCTCTGCTGCTGACTCATGTCCATTCCCATGTGTGGCGATGTCAGAGGTGGGTGTACCGTACTGCTGAGCGCTCTAACGCTTTACACTCATCCTGCGTCGTGTGTGGCCAGTATGGAACGCTGTTTCACCGCCTGGAGAAGTGCGCTACCTCTAAAGCGATATGGCGCGAGGTGCAACGTCTGCTTGGCCAGGATCAGACACATCCCTTCAGTTTATCTAGGGATATGTTTGCTTTATCTAAGCTCCCCCTTTCCCACCCTCTCTCTGTGCTCTGGTTGTTGCAATCTCCATGTGGACCATCCACACGATTGTCTTGGATGCCATTGCAGGCTTCACTCCCACCCTCCCAGAAGCCGTTCACCGGTTCCAGTCCCACTTAGTAGACCACTTTCAAGCATGGATGTTTGGATACCTCCCACCGCGTCACCGTCAGTTGGTCTCCTCCTGGATCCTGTTTTGGTTTATCAACTCAGACCCAATCCTACACATCTGCTCAATTTGTGGTTTTGGCCCCTTTACACGTTCCCCCTCCTCCCTGTAGTGGCGTTACCCACTGGCAACAGGAGATAGCATTGCTTCTCTGGGGTGTCTCCCCTGTTCTACGTTCCATTTTCTTTATGTCTCTTCAGAAGTGTCCATCCCCTGGTTGGACTTACCCGCAATAAATCTCTTTTTTTGAGATATTTTCCCCTTATTATTTTTTAATCATTTTCAATGTTAATTTTTTAATCCTTTTAAAATCTTTTTCCTTTTGGTGTAACTTTTTGAGAAAATTATATAGCTAAAGTAAATCTCAATCACCCAATGTATTTTTGCTTCAATGTCCTTGGATTACCTGCCAGCTGCCCCAGTGTGGGGCAGCGGCAAAACTCCCCCACCATTTTCCATCCAACATGAAAATGTGCTCAGACTGGCTCACCCAGTCATACCAAACCCCTGGGACATTTTTTCCTCCCAAGGATCTTGACGCCCACCTTGCTAGAACCCAAGTGGTGCCATGTTGCCCCCTGGTGCTCCCCTCAGAGCATCATGCATTTTAGCCTTAGGGTCGACTATGGGAAACTTTTCCCTTACCATGACCAAGCAATTATCAAAATGGCTCAGGCGGTGATGCATAACGCTGATTTCATTAACTTCAACCCCTATAAGGGGTCTTTTGATCTCAGCTTCACCTGTGAAGTTGATGCATCCACTGCGGCAACTGTGCCCCTGGTTTTCCAGGGTACCCCTCTCCCCACAATTTGGACCCAGCTCCCAGCGGATACCATTTTGGTGGTTCAGTTCACTGGTTTGCCCACCCAACTTCCCCCTGAAGTGCTCCACCAGCAGCTGATGGAAGGTTTGGCAACCTATGGCTCCAACCTCATCATGCAATTTGTGGTCCCAGATGGGGCCACACGCCTCTCTGGGCCTCAGGCATTGCCACAATCATCCCTGACTCAATTAAATTGAATTCTCGATTTCCCCTTGCGCCGTCATCCCCTCTGCCCCTGACCATCCATTCTGGGCCTGCATCAAAGGCAGACGGACGATCTGCCTATACTGTTTCGAGTTGGACCAATCAAAACGCAAGTGCCCATCCCTAGATGCATCCAGAAGCTCAGATTTTTCGTCCACTAGCTTCCAATCTGACAACCACCCTGCACCAGCTTCAGTATGGGGTACAATACTAACTCCCCTCCCCCAAAGCCTGTTGCCGCAGCTGTGCCAACAGCCACCAATCAACATTATCCTCTCCTCAGTGCCACAAATACTCCATCCCATCAAGCACAGGATTGGACCCCAGTTTAATCCCATGCATCTTCCAACAAACCAACCAAACCTCAGTAATATGCCGACTTCACTTTTCAACCAAAATCCTTAGTATCTATTGGCTGAAATTGATGAGTCAGGGAATATAATTGGAGACTGCAATATACAAATTGAGCAGATTGTGTTTATCGACCTTGACAGTGAGCTACCCACTCATTTATACGCCCCCAGCAAAATGCCAAAATGTTCTATGGATATACCAGCTGGCTGTTGAAGCAATGGCCAATCCAGTTTTTTGTCCTCTCTGCAAAGCTGCTGCCAAATCAGTGGTGATGCTCGTAGGAGAAATCCCTCCTCCCAATATTCCCTCCAATGCCAATAATATTCAATAAAATATGTTGATTTAAGCTCACAAAGCCACCAATGACGCCATCCAGCATGTAGCAGTGGTAGCGCAGTATCCCAAATCGAAGATTACCTGCACCAATATTGCCACTTTTGTAAAGCTACCTAATGCATGCACAAAAGCTGAAGCAGCTCTGGCCAAATACGTTGGAACTCTTATGTACAACAACTGTATTCCTACCACCCTGATCATTGTAAATTTATCTTCACATCCCACTGATGCCCTGACGCCCCTGCTATCTTCCAAATCCCATGCCCTGCTTTGGGATGAAGTAGAGGCTGAGGTTGAGCCCACTGATCTCCCATCCCCTTCCACTATGATGGGATAAGTGGTTCCCACTGTCTCACCTGGTAGGTTGTGTTTGCATTTTGTGTGTCATCTGCTCATTTTGGGCAGTTCATTTGTTCTATTCTTTGAGGATTCGTTTTTTATTTTTTGAGTTTTGGTAATTTCTGTCCCCTGGGTGGCTTACCTTGGTTAAATAAAAAACGTTTAATCCTTTTAAATAACAATAGATATACTGATTTTACAGGGATATAGAGGCTTAATTTTATGAGATTTTTCCCCATAAATGTCAGATAATTTTGTTATAAAGTATATACTAGCTGTCAATTCTTATATTTATAATTTATAGGTTGATTGGATTTTCACACAACTATAATATTGCTGCAATTGCATAAACTAACAAGTGACTACCTAGCTTTCTTTCCACTTAATATCAATTTTGAGCAAATTTTAGAAAAACAAGTCGAATTTTTGCTATTGCGTCACTGCACCAATCTCTTAATTTATGCCCCTAGATCCAACACCTGATGACTCTGTATGGGGCAGCGGTGCTCCACCTGCTAGCGTTTACCGCCCAGCAGGCAAACGCATTTGGACTGGATCATCCAGTCCGCCAAATACATCTGGCTGCTATGTCCCTCCAAAGACTTAGCACTCCACCTCACACAAGTCCACCCAACCCGCCTCCACCCCTAGCCCTACCCCAATCCAATATTCATTTTTTCCTCCACATTGAGTACAGACATCTCTTCCCATATGCTGAAAAAATTGATAATTGAGCTGGAAATGGCCACCTTTGTGTCAGTAGGGTTTATCAACTTCCAGCCTTGTAAGGGCTATTTCAATATTGGGTTCCTCACCAAAGAGGACACAGCTGCTGCAGCAGCTACGCCACTAATTTATAAAAATACCCCATTGCCACCACCCAAACATGCCTCCCAGAGGACACCACACTTGTGGTAATCTTTGAAAACATCTTCTCACACTTTCCTCCTCTAACACTTAATGAGGAGTTGATGTCAGGATTGTCCACATACAGTGAAAACCCTATTCTCCAATTTATTGTCCTAAGTGGTGCTGAACGCCTCGTGGCATCTCAGGCAATGGCTACCATTACCCTCCACCAGCTGAGACTGGCCCAGCATATCCCACCATGTGCCTGTATCTCATTGGCACCAGACAACATCTTTTGGGCCCACACCAACAACGGTTGCACAATTTGCTTCCTTTGATATGAATTGGACCACACCAAAAAGGCATGCCAATATAATTCATACACTGCAAACACGGCCAACTCCACCCATGAGGCCACACCAACAGCGTTCAAGTGGGAATTTTGGCTTCCCCCACCCTAACAGGCCATAGGCTCAAATTAGAAACAAGATCTAGCACCTCAAACTCAAGCTAGCAATGCACACCCATGCCAACCAATTGGGAGCAGGATTGGACCCATGTTCAATCCAGAAGATCTCCCACCCCAAAACCTACCCAACAAAATTTACCTACAACCCAATCTTCCCAAATCAACCAAAATACCTGGAAATTATTGGATGTAGTAATTAAATCGGGTGAAAGTGTCCCACCACCAAACTGACCATTTGATTTAACACCTTATCTGAATTCATATTTTGATGCACCAGCCATGACCAATCAATATGTCCACAAACCCAAAGCCTTTTTCCAAAGTGACCACCAGCTTGCCGCTGCCTTGGTGGCCAATCCCAAATCAATCCTTACTTACAAAATGTGTGCAAAATCTGTCAAAGATTTTGAAAAAGGGCTGCACCATCCATCATTCCCCTCCAACTTTCCTCCTACCATAAAAGCGGAAATCCAACAGCCATATGAAACTGCCACTACCTCTCTCAAGTATGCCACAGAATTGGCAGAATTTTTTTGCATCCACACGCACCACAAGAGCCAATACTTAAAAAATGGAACAACTTCTCAATGCTACATCCAGGCTGAACACCAAGTTGCCAAACTCATAGAGGCTTTAATCCAGCCCAAACTGCCAATAAAAATGAATATATACTTCACCTTGACCCTCATCCCGCGGATGCCCCAACCCCCCTGCTCTCAGCATTGATTCACCTCTTCAATGCTGAGCCTGATGATGACCTGCCTGATCCCCCCTCCCCCTCCACCATGATGGGATAAGCACCTTACTGCTGTGCCGCCTGGTAGGTTATTTCTTATTTCTTTTTGTGTTTCACTTCATGAAAAGGGCGGTTGATTCACAATTTATTTTTTTGTCAGTTTAGTTTTGGAATATTAGTTTTGTTCTTTTCCATCCCCTGGTCAGCTTGCCTTGGTCAAACGAAACAAGTGACTACCTTGATATATAATAGGTTACATAACCTAATTATACTATCCTATACCTTAAAGCAAATAGTTTAATAAGTGAAAAAAATTTAGATAAATTAGATACTCTGTATATTTTTAGTTTAGTTATTTTCTTTCACATAAAAAAGAACAAAAGCAATTTTAAAATTTAAGTCTATCTATTTTATCTTAAGTTACACTAAATCAGCCATATACTCACTTTGATTTTTAAGATTAGTAAAAAGGGTAATATAGCACAAAAATAAGGTATAAAGCTTATGAAACTATTTTTACTAAGAACATTAGAGCTTTGCAATGAGATCGTTGATCTAATGAGCTTAAGTCTTTATACCATAAACAAGATAGTAACTAAAACTAAATATAGATTAAGACTGATGCTATCAGAGTTTATGAAGTTTATCCAAAGATCCTTTGATATCACTATAATTTTAACTTTTTAAAACTTAATAACTGGTGTGGTACCATAAAATGGTCATCCTAGAATGTTAAATTTTCACAATATTTATGTTGATAGTTAGATAGGGTAACTAGTTTAGCTCAAGTTTTGATTAAACTCAATAAACGTTTTTAATATACAATTATCTTCCTTTGTTTTATTTAACTTCTTAGTTACTTAATGTATATAATGGACAAACAAAAGATAAAGTATGCTTCCATGGATCATAGAGTCAGAGATTTTATACTTTATATAGGATTTCTAAAATTATGTATTTAATAAACATAATCTACTAAGGCTGGTGTAAACTTTTTTTACAAGTATAATGAACAGGTTTATGTGACTGCTTTCATAAGAATAAATGTGGAGATAGTTTTATGAAGACATCTATCCAGTTGAGTCTCTTATCTACAGGCTGTTTCAACCATCCTCAGTTACTCTTACATAAAGTTATAACAACCTTGCTATAAGCAACTTGATAGATAAATAGTTAAGGATAACTGATCCCTTTATTCCCATAAAAGAAGTACAGTATATCAAGTACTTAACAAATATCTTTCTGCTATCTTTTTTATTAAAAAAAGGGGTTTTTAGGAAAGTTTGGTACTCAACTCTTTTGGTTGAAGCCTCAATAAAAATGGCATTTTTTGCTAATAAACCTAACCTTAAAGAGGCACATCAACAGTGAATTTTTCCTCCACCTATATCTACCTAGTTATTATTCACCAAGAACTAGATTATAAAACTCTATGGGATTGTTTTAGAAATAGGTTTAACCCTTAAATAACCCCAGCAGATTAATTTTAAAAGCTAGTGGCCATAATTGGGGTTTTATGATAAATTACATGTTTACATCAGGCTACATTTCTCAGGCTAACCTACAAGTTTCTTTTATTTAACTGAGGTAAGCTGACCAGGGGACAGACATTACCGAATATATGCGAAACTAAGAGAATAACTAAGAAATATAAAAATTGGGCACCCCAGAGTACACAAGTTACCCCTGTTGCCAGCGGGACTGCCAGGTATGGGGTGGTTGGTGCACTACTCAAGGGGGTTTCCCCTGCTATGGAGCAGGTGTGAAGGAAAGGGTCTGTGTGGAGGAACCAGAGTGGGAACCATGATCCTACGAGTGCTTTTTGTCTTGGTCTCATATATCCATAGAGCCAGGCTTGGAAGTGCTCTAGTAAGTGGACATGGAATCTGTTATTAATCCCATGAATGGTTGGGACCGTGCCCTTGAACGCATCTAATGCAATTGTGTGTATTGTCCACATTGCAATGGGTATTATTAGGGAGCGGAGTGTAGATGGGATTGGTGACTCAATCTGGAGCACAAAGATATTCTTTGATATCGAGAATTCCTGTTCGTTTTGAATCTTGAGCAGGCGTGCGACTTCCTGCCATATAGCTTTGGTTGGGGGCATGTTTCCAGGCGGTGATGTAGGGATCCCTCCCTCCACATACTGCACATGTTTTGTGGAGGGAGTTGGAGCGGTCCGCCGTCCTATAGGTCCTTCTCAAACAGCGCCAGGCGTTTGCTCTTATCCTTGGTTGTAGGAGTGGGTGGTGTGTCAATTTCCACATTGATTTCTGTGTGGTTAAATCATAGGGAATGTCCAGCATATCTAGGTATTTCCATCCTAGCTATGCTTGGGGTTGTTGCGAACATATCCCTCTGGGGGTGGTTTTCTGGGTTTCTTAATTTGAATTGGGGGCTGGGTCATCCCCTTCCCTGTATAGTACCCATGTTCTCTATGGTCCATCCCATATGGCGGATAGATCGGAGGATATTTTTGAAATGAGGGGATGTTCCATGTGGACCCGTTGCAGTAGGGTGCTTGGCAAGGTATGAAAGTAGTCTGGGTGGACTATGTGGGTTTGTTAATTTGAGCGCCTGTGCAAAGTTAGTCCTTTCTGCTCTGGACCAATGTTGTTGCGGGAGGTCTGGAGCAAGGATTTCCTTTATCCAGGTACCTAGGATGTGATTGGCATGGCTCTCAAAATTTACTAGTCCCATGCCTCCGCTTGAGCGTGGGCCAAATAGTGTTTCCATCCGTATAGGAGGGTGAGAGCCAGGCCACAACCAGCCCTAGATAAGCGCGCGAATTGAGGTTATAAAGGTAGGTGAGAAGGCTATCACATGGGCCTGGTACCACAGTATTGGGAGGATGAGCGAATTAGCAACTGTAACTCGTCCTGTTAATCCTGGGGTTTTTCCTTGAGGGAGGCGACGCGTTTGGATACCTGTTGTAACAGGTTACTTTCCATTGTCTCATTAGCATATCCCCCTGATTCTAGCCAGATTCTAAGGTGTCAGACAGGAGTGGTGGTGGGAGGTGTTGCAAAGGGTAATATAATTGGGTTTTTTCTTCGAGTGTTGGTGTGAGGTTCTGATGTTGTGGCCCAATTGTTTGTGTATTTGCCTAAGAGGATGATTTCTGTCTTCCTTTTGTTAATCGATGCATTGCTCACCTTGGAGTATTCTTCTAGAGTGTGTTCCAGCTGTCGGGCATCTTCATTGTTTGCTATACCTGCTACGCAGTCATCTTCAAAGGCCAGTATCTTGACTGTTTGTTATCCTTGTGCGGTTATCCCCATGAGACGTGAGTCAGTTACTTGGAGGAGCGGGTCAAAGCTGAAATTGTATAGCAGTGGGCTGAGGGGATCCCTTTGTTTGAGCCCTCTGTGTGGTTTAATCTTGTTTGTTAGGAATCAAGGGCCGCATACAGCCATGGTTGCAGATTCTGTTAGGAGAATCGCCCATTTTATGAATCTTGGTGGGAGTTTGAAGGCATGTAGACATTCTTTTAGGTATGGCCAACTAACACGGTCATACGCCTTTTCCTGATCCAAGAAGACCAGGGCACCAGTAGCTTTGGATTGGCAAATATTTGCAACAGGGTGAATGTTGTTCCATATTGAACGCCCTCGTATAAACCCAAACTGGTTGGGTGATAGGACGTCAGATGCAATTGCGCCTAATATAGCTGCTAGAATTTTTATTAGAATTTTTGTGTCAGTGTTGGAGAGTGCAATTGGGCGCCAGTTGGCCAGGTCCAACTTTTCACCCTTTTTATACAAGGTTATAACGTTGGATTAATGGCCTCCTGGTAATAGGCGTGTTTCCATCATACTCTGGTTTATTGACGCCAATAGAGGGGGGCGATTTGTTGAAAATATTTTTTGTAAAATTCATAGGGTATCCCATCAGGCCCTGGGCATTTCCTACATGGTGCACCGCGAATTGTTTTCCAAAGCTCCTCCCATGTGATAAGGGATAGTATATTGTGATTTGGTGGTGTACTTTGTATCTTGGCAGTTTGAATAAATTCTTTAATTTTTTGTAATTCTGTTGGCATATCAGGATATAATTCGGTGTATTAGTGGTGTACTTCTGCCTTGACCTCCTCAGGGTCAGTTGCCACAGTGCCGTTGGTCTTGCAGACCTGTGTGCTTGTGGGCTGGTTTCCACGGGAGTGGAATTGGCGGAAAAAGTATGTTGAACAGGTTTCACCTTCCTTTATGAACTTACCTTTGTTCAATACTTTGATTCTGTGTTGGTGTTCAAAGATGAGATTGTTAAGTGGGGCTGAAATTTCTGCCCATTTGCATCCCCAATTAGGGCTATAGCCAGATCTCGGAGTATTTATTTCCAGGTGGTCTAGTTCTGCCAAGGTACGCTTGATTGTGGCTGTGTCCGCGGTGTACTTGTGTGATGCAATATGTCAGGTTTTGTTGATTAAATCTTTTTTTGAAATTTTCCCATGTTCCGTTGGGATCCAAAGTAAATGGGGCTGTGAATTCTGGGTTTGTAGCCTTGTTTTCAACCCAGTCAGATATCCCAGGCAATCTTATATCTTCTGGGTGAAGCTTTCTCCAAGGCGACATCTGTGTGTGGGATTGGGTTGGCGCTAACTGCACCATAACTACTCGGTGATTAGAAAAATTGATCTTTTTTTGTTTTATATTTAGAGATTCTTGAGTGGTGTGGTTGTGGGATGAGGATGTGGTCAATACGACTCATTGATATGAGCAGTCCCTCACATATGTTGGGTCTTGTCATATGGGGAAGGATTGGTAAATTGGGAGGAAGAGCATCCTGTAAGCCAAGAGATGCCTTCATTGTGCGATATTCAATGTGTCCAGGTGGGTATCCCCTGGGATTAGGCCATCGATCTGTATTGGGGTTATCCCAGCGGTTGAAATCGCCTAACATGATGATATCTGGTGGGAGGGTGAGGGTAGAAATTTTTTCAAAAAATTTTTTCTCTCAGTTGCAGTGCACGGTGCGTAGATATATGCTAACGAAATTATTTCATCTTGGCATGTGATTGTTGCTACCAGGACTCAGCCGTGCATGTGTGATGATGAATTTGTAATTTTAAATTTTTGTTGTTTTGGACTATCACCCCACAGTGAGATGTCCATACTGATTGTGATGGTGCGACCCTGGTTGACCAGGATTCTTCTTCCCCTTGTAGGCAGTGGGTTTCTTGGATGGCCAAGATGTCTACAAGAGGTTTTTGCAGGAATGCCAGCTTTTTGGCTTGGGACGTATGAGCCCTGGCTCCAATGATATTTAACGTCCCTATTGACACTGAGGTGCCCGTGGCGCCTCAGGAGCGGTTGGGAGGACCTTCTGGTCTTATCCCACCGCGGCTCATTTTGGCCATGCTCCACGTCTGTACTCCAACTCTTTCACTGCCATTGTTGGTTCCCTTGATCTGACCTAATGATTCAAGGGAATTGCAGTTTTTTGCATTTGCATCAACTTTTCCTGCACAGGTCTCATGTTGATTTGATGTGGGTTGTTGATTGGATTTTATATTTTGAGGTTCAACTTTGTTGCATTGTGCACCGCATTTTCACCCAAATTGCGGTTGCATTGTTCCTCAGTATGTGCATGACTGATGATGCTTTGTGGCTCAGTCTGGTTACTGTGAAAATTTTCGACCTGGGCATATTGTTCTGATTGGTTGGTTCAGTGAATATCTGAAATATCCTCCTGAATTTGTCCATGGTTAATGGCGGATTACGCGTGTGTGCCGCTTCAGCCGCAGCTCTCTTGCGGGCTTATTGTGCTGCTTTTCGCTGTTTACTTGTAACTGGGTCCACGATGGAGTATAGTCCATCTTCACCCCAGCGGAATGGGTGGTGGCCATCAGTCATTTTGGCGAAGTTTTCATTATCTTCGTTCATAGCTTCTTCACAAAAATCATTTTCCATTAAGCCCTCTTTTACAGAGCATGCATGTTCCTTGTGGCCCAGTGAGCCACCGTGGTTGCAAATGGGTGGTGCACGTTCTGGTGTAACTCAGAATGCAGCCAACTGGCCCCCATCTGCAAAGTGAAATTCTGCTGCGCGGGGAATTCTAGATAAATCCTCTTCCACTTCTGGGAAGGGGTTGATTACAGTGATAGTTGTGCCCGTGAACAGGTCGGGCATTAAGCAAAATCGCTGTAATTCAAGTTGTTGGATTTCTCCATAGGACACAAGACCTTTGCAGAGCTCCTCCTCAATTACCTTATGAGGAAGGTTGGTGGGGAGCGAGTCAAAGGAGATGAACAAAGTTTTTGCTTTGTTCCATTTGGTGCGCGCGGTGCGCACAATTTTTTTGCCCTCAGGGAGGGCAATTTCCACACAGATTTTTGCTGCGGCATCAGCTTCATCATCTGTTTCAAAACCAATATTGATCCAGCTGTTGCCCATGTTGTTGGTGGCTATGTACACCGCGTGAGGGAAAAATGAGGGCAGTGCCTCACATATTTTTTTCCCACAGGGTTGGTGACTCATCCCCAAGGAGAGTCTGATCCCGTGTTCCACCTTTGACAAAGGTTGGTTGAATTGAATGTACATGTATTGTGCATGCTTTACAGTAAATACCATAAATCCAGATGGTGTCTGAGTTTGCGATTTCTTTGCAGATTGGGTTCCTGGTCCCCCTCCAGGGCGTTTCTTGCCCTTAGTTGCACCATTAAGCGCACCAGTTGCCGCGACGCTCGCCCATGTTGTATTATTTTTGTTATTAAAGTCGCTCATCTTTCCTGTGTGTATTTTCTAAATTTGTTGTTTGAATTGAATCATAGTAACTAAAGTGACTGTTACGAGAAAGAAAAGCCCCTAACCTACAAGTTGCTTTCAAGAAAATTTCTATCAATGCTTCACTAACTCCAAAAACACCCTTATTGATTGGTGGCAATTCCCAGTTTGATCTCATAAGGAAGTTAGTTGTTGATTATTATACCTACAACAAAACACATATATCAAAATTGTCAGTTATCATGCCTTAAAAGCCATAAAAATTATTAATTTTGAAATAAAACCCTGAAAACAAGTCTAAAATAATGTCTCATAGGAGAACATTTCCAAACAATAGTCATCAAATTATTTATAAAACTCCAATTTCCTCAAGGTTGCTTACTAGTAAGCCAATCAAAGTAGGACAATATAGATAGTTATTAGGAGTCTGTCACGGCTGGATAATGTGAGCATACCAAAATCCTGACACATCCCCCAGCTTGACCATACTATCCATCAAAGAGTGGTGTCTTGAATGCAGATGCCACTTCATTCCTTGACATGAGCCATTCTCTTATTAAGATTGGTCTTTAGTCATCAGAATTATTACACTAGCTAGTATGATAAACCTATCCTGCTAAAGCAGAGCTAAATTTTTACTTTGCTAATTCTTCCCCTTATGGCCATTAATAGCAACATAGTACATCAATTTTTCACATTTCATGATCTCTGCAATTACACATAAGCATGAACTTGAATAAAGCTCTTCATTAACTCTGAAGATTACTCTCACAGCTACAGTGCTATACCAGAATTTATGATTTACTCACTAATTGTAGACTTCTGTATGTTTGTTCTAACCCATATCAAGGATCTCAAAACTGATAAGTGCATTTTGTTCAATTAATTTTCTTAGTTGCTCACATTGACAACAATGGACCTGGTTATAACAGAATCTGGTCTTAACAAGCATCTACGCTCAAACTGATACTGATAATATTTTCACTATGGTAGTAGTTCATCCCTAAATCCCCCCATAGACATTGTAGATGGACAAAAGCAGGACACAAGGTCACTGAAGGATTAAAGACAAGAATATATATAAACTTCTTTCTATCTTCATATTTTTCAACGGGAGATCTCAATTTTTAATCATATGAATATTTTTCATATATTTTCTTTTTTTATATATTTTCTATGTTTTATGTTATTTTTTAGATCCAATACTTTAATTATTTTAGATGACCCTATTCAACAATACAACTATTGGAGATCTTTTTAATTTTAGGTGTCCAATGCTGACTTGGCAATAATTTCAGAAGGCTAGACCATAAAGCATCTAATCTGTCTTGTCAACTGCACTATGCATATCACAATAGGTTACACTACTTCTTAAATTGTATTCCTTGAGAGCGGGTTAGTTTTAATCATCTTGTCCCTTTTCTTGAATTCTTCAGTTATGTATTAAATGTTTGAGAATGTAACCTGATCAGATATTTGCCAGTTTGGTTAAGTATTGTTCAAGACACATCATGTAAGTTTTGAGGCGGCTTCCTGGAGTTGGATTGGGAGGTTTTACAATTTTTCAAAAAATGATTTGGTAACCACTGGATCTCCTGATTTGTACTGAGGGGACCTCTCCCACATGGTGGACAAATGTTGGGTCTGCGTTCTCACAGCAAAGGGGCCAAAGTTTCCATGCCATTCGCTAACCCTAATCTCAAGACTAACATACTTCAAAAAAACCTTTTTTGTGTGTCAAGAGATCTATTGATTTTGGATTAGAAGCACAGTTCCCAGACTACTTAAACATCTCTCCCACCCAGCTCCAAAGCACCACAAGCAGAGGAATGTCCCACTACCAACTCTAATCTCACCCCCTTGATGTAAATAGGCGGAATCTGGGAGATACGCCGTAAGAGGTTTGCACAGGGTTTAGCTCACTGAGAAATAAGACCAATGATATGATAATCGTGGCCTTATGGTAACAATAAAATAAACTTTTTTTATAATAAAAACTATGAGGCACTTACATCCACTATAATACTTTATTTAAGTCTAAAGATCTCCTTTGATCCTCTTCTATCTTTTCTTCTCTTCCTATCAACTAACAACCCTCCTCTTGATCGCCCATCTTGCTTATATTACAGCGGCTTGGATGATACCTCTCATAGCTTGGCCTATTCAGTTCAACCAATACTCATTTTGGCTGGTTATTCTCAAATTTTGCTATCGCCTTAATTGTAGGCGATTTAAATTGTAAGCGACAAATGTCAACATCACCTTATTTAGAGGTGAATCAATAATAAATCATTATATCCAATAAAAACCGTTAATCAAACTTTTCTTTCTCATTGCAAACACTTTTGCAACCCATTCAATTCAAGACTAAATCTAGTTTGATAATCTCATAGAGGGGATTAGTCTGCGCCCATGTCTGGGAGCAGTTGGGCAAGCAAGGCAAGAGGAGCAGGTGGAAGGCCCGCGGCCTCTAACATTCAAAAACGCCCCGGAGAATCCGGCAGAATAGAAAAGAATCTAAAAAAACTGGCGGTCACAATTTCCCCGGAGATACTCGCGTGGCAAGCATGATGCAACCAGTACATCAATACGCCAAATTCCCAGCCACTTTCGTCAGTGGAATTCGGAGTCCGTGTGTATCTGGACATCCAAAAAATGGCCCTATGGGAAAAATTTTGTGAAGATGTACACAAAATTTTCCCGACCGCGGTGTACGTTGCACCTCACTCCATGTCGCACAGTTGGCTGGACCTAGGTTTTGAAAGCAAAATAGCAGCAGACGAGGCTGCAGCAATGCACGTAGTGGTTGACCTCCCCGAAGGGCAATGGGTCATCGAAACTAAATGCACCAGATGGACAAAATCAAACCAAATTTTCCTCACGTTTGACTTTTTGCCTTCTACGGTAAAACGTGACATTTTGGAGCAACACCTGAAAGATGGTCTCGCCATATATGGCGAAATACAATCTTTTGAAATGCAACATTTCACGCTGATGCCACACCTGTGCACCGGCAAAGCCATCGCAATTCTGACCCCAAATGAGGAGATCGCAAAGGACCTAACCCAGATCCCGCACTCCACCTTTATTGACATTGCAGGGCACACCACCCACCCATTCCGGGTAACTGTGGACAGCGCGCCCCCCATTTGCACCCACTGTGACATGTTTGGCCATAAGGCACATGCTGCCCCATTAAAGAGGGCGTTACATTCCAAGAGCACCCCTCAGCGGCCATGGCCAGCGGAGAGGCGCACTACAAACCAACCACAAGCACCAAAGAGGCTTTCCCGTGGGGAGCACAAGGCTACTACCTATTGGTAAAGCCCATCTCCCCGCAGGAGCAGAAGAAGGCCAAGCAGGCCTGTAGGACCGCGGCCAAGGAAGCGGCCAAGGTCACCACCACCATCCCACACTCACAACGCCAGGAGGACATGGAGACCTTCGTGGCGGAAGCAACTTGGGAATCCATCACCCAATCAGATTGGGAGGCCCAAGCTGAACGGGCCACTCAATCTGAGGATCTGATGGGAGATTTGATATTACCCAATCGCTGCACCCAAGCCCCAGTTGAAACTGACTTGGGACCTATCCCAACTGAGAAAATTTTTTTGCCCCACTCGATGGTGCACCAAACTTATCCGCACCGCAAAAAATTCGTCCAACGTCGGGAAAACAAAAAGTGAAGGCCAAAGCCAACGCGACTCTTTCCACAAAAATTAACAAAAACCCGATAGTGTTGCTGCTAATACGCGCTCTGCTGTGAAAGCCCGTGGGGACCTGGAAGAGGCTGGTGGGCCAGGGGGCCCACCCCCTTGCACCTAAGGTACGATGGGGGAAACCTTCACTCTAGGGACGCTGAATATCGCCGGACTCAAGGCCTCCCCATCCCGGGCTAGGAAACTGAGTTTTTTAAAAAATAATTTACCCGTGGATATCCTGGCCATCCAGGAAACCCACTGTCCACGAGGTTCCGAGGATGCTTGGAAAACAATGCTCCTACCATCCCTATCCTTTTGGTCAAAGCACTGTGGGATGCTAATTTGGAAAACAATTTTTTCAAATTTACATCTTCAGAAACATTCCTAAATGACCGAGTGCTCATTGTCACCTTCTCATGGGCTGATGTTGCACACACAATTGTCAACATTTACACCCCAAACGGTGCACAAGAGCGTTGGGAATTTTTCTTGTCAGTCAAATCCCTCCCACTACCCCCCAATTCTTTCCTAATTGGTGACATGAACTGTTGGCTAACCTCACCAACGGACCAGTGGCCACCCTCACCCCACGCCCCACAGGGTCACATAGAACTACGCGTTCTAAAAGCCACTCTTGGGTTAATGAATGTGCTGCCATGACATGCCCCACTGCTCAAAAACATGACGCGTCCCCACATCCACAATGGCCAATTAAGGTCCATGACCCGCATTGACCTTATTCTAGCACCGGCGAAATTCCAACCCCACATCTCCCACTTCAAAACAACGAAAATGGAATTCTCTGACCACTGACTGGTCTCGGTAACATACCACTTACCCGTCACAGTTGCAAAGGCCCCACATTGGTGCAAAATCCGCCCCCTAGAGCTTGCGTCGCCAGGATTTTCCACATGGGTGGAAGAGGCAACTTTAGCAAAATCGTTTGTGATGCACCATTTTGCGTGGACCCCATTTCCACATGGGCAACTTTCAAAAAAGACACCATCCGCCACTATCGCCATCTCTCATCCAGGCGCTCATGAGCCACATCAGCAGTTATATTGCATGCGCTGGCGGAATTGGCCCACTTGGAGTCCAACATTCCAGCCTCAGGATATAGCCCTGCATGGGGCCAGAAGTGGGCGGAGGCAGCAGCCCACCTCAACGCACTTGAAAGGCAACACAAACATCGAGTTTGTGTCCAATACAGGGCCACACACATCACTAAAGGCGACAAGTGCACCGCATACTTCTTCAAAAAATTTTTGCACCATGCCAGAGCGTGGCCTGCACACAGGTGCGGAGATCGGATAATTCTATCATGGACACACTGGCCGAAGTGGCAATCAAAAATGCAAAGATATTACTCTGAGTTAAGCTGAGCTGAACCAATTCAGCTGGCCAAAATGGCAGAATTTCTCGACAGAGCTCATATCCGCACCATTTTCTGATACCCGGAAAATAATGAATTTAAATTTTTAAATTTATTGCGGGGAAGGCTGACCATGGGACGGACACTTCTGAATATGACTCAGACGAGACAAAACTCAGTACCAGGTGAGACACCCCAGAGAAGTGATGCTATCTCTTGTTGCCAGCGGGAATGCCACTTATGGGAAGGGGGAGGGAACGTGTGTAGGGGCGTAGCCACTATTGAGCACGTGTGGAGGAAGGGGTCTGATTTGATGAAACAGACTGGGAACCAGGAGGAGACCAGCTGCTGGCAACGTGGTGGGAGATATCCAAACATCCACGCTTGAAAGTGATCCACCAAATGAGACCGGAATCTGTGGACAGCTTCAGGGAGGGTGGGGATGGATCTGGCGATGGCATCAAGACAATCATGTGGATAGTCCACATGGCGATTGCAACCACCAGAGCATGAAGGGAGGGTTGGAGGGGGGAGGCCATTGATGAAGCAAACATATCTCTTGACAGACTGAAGGGATGTGTTTGATTCTGGCCTAGCAGACGTTGGACTTCGCGCCATATTACTTTAGAGGTGGGGCACTTCTACAGGCGGTGAAACAGCGTTCCATACTGGCCACACACGACACAGGATGAGTGTAAAGCATTAGAGCGCTCAGCTGTACGATACACCCGCCTCAGGCAGTGCCACACATGGGAACGGACTTGAGGCTGCAACAGAGGATGGTGTGCATATTTCCAGATAGTCTTTTGGGTCCCGTGGAATAAGGGATGTCCATCATGTCCAAGTAGTCCACCCTGGATAGGACTTGGGGTCGAGTGGGGATCACTCCATCATGGATGGGTAGCCCCTGTACCTCTTGTGTGAACTGAGGAGAGGGGCGGCCTCTTTGGGTTGTATGTCCACTAATTCGAATTCTCCACTCTGCGCTTCGCATGGAGAGTAGGATTCGTTTGTAGTGGGTTTTGGTCCCGTGAGGACCTGTGGCTGATGTGTGTGATGCGAGGTATTTCATCAGGGAGTGGGGGTTTGATGGATTGTTGAGGCCCAAGGCTCGGGAGAAGTTGGAGCTGGCCGTGCGGGACCAGTGTTGGGATGGGAGTGTAGGAGCAGTGACGGCCGCAATCCAGGTGCCTAGGATCTTGGCGGCATGGGCTTTGAAGTCAAGTAGGCCCATGCCACCATGATGATGAGGGCCAAACATGACCTCTAGCCGTACTGGTGGAGGGCGGCCTGACCAAAGCCAACCTTGTAACAAAGCATACAGGGATTTGAAGAATCTTGGGGAGAAGGGGATGGTGTGGGCTCCAAACCAGACTTTGGATAGGAGCATAGAGTTGGCAAGAACAACCCTGCCAGTGAGGGTAGTAGGGTGGGCTCTGAGAGAGGCGATTCGCTTCGTCACGTTGTCCAGTATATGGCCCTCCATTACTGCTGACGCGTATCCTCCTGCCTCCAACCACACGCCCAGATGGCGTACCAGTCCTATGGTAGGTCGCGGCACAAAGGGGAGCACCAGTGGAGCGGTGTGTTTTGAGTTAGTAAGGCGTGAACTTGGGCGAGCAGCTGGGCTGGGTTGGGAACTACTTGCTGGGGCCCAGCAGTTCTGAAACCGACCAAGGAGGATGATTTCGGTTTTGGAGGCGTTTAGTGCCGCGTTGCTTACCCAGGAATATTCCTGGATGAGGGCTTCAAGCGCACGTGCATCTTTATTATTAGACACCCCCACCACGAAATCATCTGCAAATGCCATCATCTTGACTGGGGTTTGGCCTGGCACATGGACCCCAGTGAGTTGGGCATTCACATTTCGCAGTAGTGGGTCAAGGCTGAAGTTGTATAAGAGTGGGCTCGGGGGTCCCCTTGTCGCAGGCCCCTTTGAGGATGGACTACATCCGTTAGGAAACCTGGGCCGCGCACAGCCATTGTTGCAGATTCCGTGATCAGCATCACCCAGTTAATGAAGCGGGGAGGTAAGCGGAATTGTTGGAGGCAGGCCCTAAGGTATTCCCAGTTTACTCTATCATAGGCCTTTTGTTGGTCCAAGAATACAAGTGCCCCTGAGGCTGTGGACTGACACACATTAGCCACAGAGTGCATGTTATCCCAAATCGAACTTCTGGGGATGAAACCAAATTGTTCTGGAGAGATGGTGGCAGATGCTACAGTCCCTAAACGGTTAGCCATGATTTTTGTTAAAATTTTGGTGTCTGTGTTTGTTAGAGAAATGGGGCGCCAGTTGGCTAAGTCTAGCCTATCCCCTTTCTTGAAGAGTGTGACTGTAAAAGCCTCATGTCCTCCTGGTAGGAGGCACGTTTCCAACAGGCTTTGGTTGAGTGAGGCTAGCAGCAATGGGGATATGTATTTACAATAGTTTTTGTAGAACTCATATGGAATGCCATCTGGGCCTGGGCATTTTCAGTTTGGCGCACCGCGAATGGTAGTCCATAATTCGTTTGGAGTAATTAAGTTCATTATTTCCAGAAACTTTTCTTTCTCGTTGCAAACACTTTTGCAACCCATTCAATCTAAGAATAAATCTAGTTTGATAATCTCATAGAGGGGATTAGTCTGCGCCCATGTCTGGGAGCAGTTGAGCAAGCAAGGCAAGAGGAGCAGGCGGAAGGCCCGCGGCCTCTAATGTTCAAAAACGCCCTGGAGAATCCGGCGGATAGAAAAAAGTCTAAAAAAACTGGCGGTCACAATTTCCCCGGAGATACTCGCGTGGCAAGCATGATGCAACCAGTACATCAATATGCCACATTCCCAGCCACTTTTGTCGGTAGAATTCAGAGTCCATGTGTATCTGGACATCCAAAAAATGGCCCTATGGGAAAAATTTTGTGAAGATGTACACAAAATTTTCCCGACCGCGGTGTACGTTGCACCTCACTCCATGTCGTGCAGTTGGCTGGACCTAGGTTTTGAAAGAAAATAGCAGCAGACAAGGCTGCAGTGGTGCGCGTAGTGGTCGACCTCCCCGAAGGGCAATGGTCGTTGAAACTAAACGCACCAGATGGACAAAATCAAACCAAATTTTACTCACGTTTGATTTTTTGCCTACTATGGTAAAACGTGACATTTTGGAGCAACACCTGAAAGATGGTCTCGCCATATATGGCGAAATACAATCTTTTGAAATGCAACATTTCACGCTGATGCCACACCTGTGCACCAGCAAAGCCATCGCAATTCTGACCTTAACTGAGGAGATTGTGAAGGACCTAACCCAGATCCCGCACTCCACCTTTATTGATATTGCAGGGCACACCACCCACCCATTCTGGGTAACCGTGGACAGCGCGCCCCCCATTTGCACCCACTGTGACGCGTTCGGCCATAAGGCACACGCATGCCCCATTAAAGAGGGCGTTACATTCCAAGAGCACCCCTCGGCGGCCATGGCCAGTGGAGAGGCGCACTACGAACCAACCACAAGCACCAAAGAGGCTTTCCCGTGGGGAGCACAAGGCTGCTACCTATTGGTAAAGCCCATCTCCCCGCAGGAGCAGAAGAAGGCCAAGCAGGCCTGTAGGACTGCGGCCAAGGAAGAGGCCAAGGTCACCACCACCATCCCACACTCACAACGCCAGGAGGACATGGAGACCTTCACGGTGGAAGCAACTCAGGAATCCATCACCCAATCAGATTGGGAGGCCCAAGCCAAATGGGCCACTCAATCTGAGGATCTGATGGGAGATTCGATCTCACCCAATCGCTGCACCCAAGCCCCAGTTGAAACCGACTTGGGACCTATCCCAACCAAAAAAATTTTTTGCCCCACTCGACGGTGCACCAAACTTATCCGCACCGCAAAAAATTCGTCCGACGTTGGGAAAACAAAAAGTGAAGGCCAAAGCCAACGCGACTCTTTCCACAAAAATTAACAAAAACCCCATTAGCGTTGCTGCTAATACCCGTGCTGCTGTGAAAGCCTGTGGGGACCTGGAAGAGGCTGGTGGGCCAGGGGGCCCACCCCTCGCACCTAAGGTGCAATGGGGGAAACCTTCACTCTAGGGATGCTGAATATCGCTGGACTCAAGGCCTCCCCATCCCGGGCTAGGAAACTGAGTTTTTTAAAAAATAATTTACCCGTGGATATCCTGGCCATCCAGGAAACCCACTGTCCACGAGGTTCCGAGGATGCTTGGAAAACAATGCTCCTACCATCCCTATCCTTTTGGTCAAAGCACTGTGGGATGCTAATTTGGAAAACAATTTTTTCAAATTTACATCTTCAGAAACATTCCTAAATGACCGAGTGCTCGTTGTCACCTTCTCATGGGCTGATGTTGCACACACAATTGTCAACATTTACACCCCAAACGGTGCACAAGAGCGTTGGGAATTTTTCTCGTCAGTCAAATCCCTCCCGCTACCCCCCAATTCTTTCCTAATCAGCGACATGAACTGTTGGCTAACCTCACCAATGGACCGGTGGCCACCCTCACCCCATGCCCCACAGGGCCACGTAGAACTACACGTTCTAAAAGCCACCCTTAGGTTAATGGATGCGCTGCCATGACATGCCCCACTTCTCAAAAACATGACACGTCCCCACATCCACAACGGCCAATTAAGGTCCATGACCCACATTGACCTTATTCTAGCGCCGGCGAAATTCCAACCCCACATCTCCCGCTTCAAAACAACGAAAATGGAATTCTCTGACCACCGACTGGTCTCAGTAACATACCACTTACCCATCACAGTTGCAAAGGCCCCACATTGGTGCAAAATCCGCCCCCCAGAGCTAGCGTCACCAGGATTTTCCACGTGGGTGGAAGAGGCAACTTTGGCAAAATCGTTTGTTGCACCATTTTGCGCGTACCCCATTTCCACATGGGCAACTTTCAAAGAAGACACCATCTGCCACTATCGCTATCTCTCATCCAGACGCTCATGAGCCACATCAGCAGTTATATTGCGTGCACTGGCAGAATTGGCCCACTTGGAGTCCAACATTCCAGCCTCAGGATATAGCCCTGCATGGGGCCAGAAGTGGGTGGAGGCAGCAGCCCACCTCAACGCACTTGAAAGGCAACACAAACATTGGGTTTGTGTCCAATACAGGGCCACATGCATTACTAAAGGCGACAAGTGCACCGCATACTTCTTCAAAAATTCTTTTTTGTACCACGCCAGAGCGTGGCCTGCACACAGGTGTGAAGTTCGGATAATTCTATTGTAGACACACTGGCTGAAGTGGCAATCGAAATGCAAAGATATTACTCTGAGTTATACCGAGCTGAACCAATTCAGCCAGCTGAAATGGTGGAATTTCTCAACAGAGCTCATATCTGCACCATTTTTCAATACCCGGAAATAATGAATTTAATTACTCTGAACAAATTATGGACTACCATTCGCGGTGTGCCAAACCAAAAATGCCCAGGCCCAGATGGCATTCCATATGAGTTCTACAAAAAATATTTTATCTACATATCCCCATTGCTGCTAGCCTCACTCAACCAAAGCCTGTTGGAAACGTGCCTCCTACCAGGAGGACATGAGGCTTTACAGTCACACTCTTCAAGAAAGGGGATAGGCTAGACTTAGCCAACTGGCGCCCCATTTCTCTAACAAAAACAGACACCAAAATTTTAACAAAAATCATGGCTAACCGTTTAGGGACTGTAGCATCTGCCACCATCTCTCCAGAACAATTTGGTTTCATCCCCAGAAGGTCGATTTGGGATAACGTGCACTCTGTGGCTAATGTGTGTCAGTCCACAGCCTCAGGGGCACTTGTATTCTTGGACCAACAAAAGGCCTATGATAGAGTAAACTGGGAATACCTTAGGGCCTGCCTCCAACAATTCCGCCTACCTCCCCGCTTCATTAACTGGGTGATGCTGCTCACGGAATCTGCAACAATGGCTGTGCGCGGCCCAGGTTTCCTAACGGATGTAGTCCATCCTCAAAGGGGCCTGCGACAAGGGGACCCCCTGAGCCCACTCTTATACAACTTCAGCCTTGACCCACTACTGCGAAATGTGAATGCCCAACTCACTGGGGTCCATGTGCCAGGCAAACCCCAGTCAAGATGATGGCATTTGCAGATGATTGCGTGGTGGGGGTGTCTAATAATAAAGATGCACGCGCGCTTGAAGCCCTCATCCAGGAATATTCCTGGGTAAGCAACGCGGCACTAAACGCCTCCAAAACCGAAATCATCCTCCTTGGTCGGTTTCAGAACTGCTGGGCCCCAGCAAGTAGTTCCCAACCCAGCCCAGCTGCTCGCCCAAGTCCACGCCTTACTAACTCAAAACACACCGCTCCACTGGTGCTCCCCTTTGTGCCGCGACCTACCATAGGACCGGTACGCCATCTGGGCGTGTGGTTGGAGGCAGGAGGATACGCATCAGCAGTAATGGAGGGCCATATACTGGACAACGTGACGAAGCGAATCGCCTCTCTCAGAGCCCACCCTACTACCCTCACTGGCAGGGTTGTTCTTGCCAACTCTATGCTCCTATCCAAAGTCTGGTTTGGAGCCCACGCCATCCCCTTCTCCCCAAGATTCTTCAAATCCCTGTATGCTTTGCTACAAGGTTGGCTTTGGTCAGGCCGCCCTCCACCAGTACGGCTAGAGGTCATGTTTGGCCCTCATCATCATGGTGGCATGGGCCTACTTGACTTCAAAGCCCATGCCGCCAAGATCCTAGGCACCTGGATTGCGGCCGTCACTGCTCCTACACTCCCATCCCAACACTGGTCCCGCGCGGCCAGCTCCAACTTCTCCCGAGCCTTGGGCCTCAACAATCCATCAAACCCCCACTCCCTGATGAAATACCTCGCATCACACACATCAGCCACAGGTCCTCACGGGACCAAAACCCACTACAAACGAATCCTACTCTCCATGCGAAGCGCAGAGTGGAGAATTCGAATTAGTGGACATACAACCCAAAGAGGCCGCCCCTCTCCTCAGTTCACACAAGAGGTACAGGGGCTACCCATCCATGATGGAGTGATCCCCACTCGACCCCAAGTCCTATCCAGGGTGGACTACCTGGACATGATGGACATCCCTTAATCCACTGAGACCCAAAAGACTATCTGGAAATACGCACACCATCCTCTGTTGCAGCCTCAAGTCCGTTCCCATGTGTGGCACTGCCTGAGGCGGGTGTATCGGTCAGCTGAGCGCTCTAATGCTTTACACTCATCCTGTGTCGTGTGTGGCCAGTATGGAACGCTGTTTCACCGCCTGTAGAAGTGCCCCACCTCTAAAGTAATATGGCGCGAAGTCCAACGTCTGCTAGGCCAGGATCAAACACATCCCTTCAGTCTGTCAAGAGATATGTTTGCTTCATCAATGGCCTCCCCCTCCCACCCTCCCTTCATGCTCTGGTGGTTGCAATCGCCATGTGGACTATCCACACGATTGTCTTGGATGCCATCGCCGGATCCATCCCCACCCTCCCTGAAGCTGTCCACAGATTCCGGTCTCATTTGGTGGATCACTTTCAAGCGTGGATGTTTGGATATCTCCCACCATGTCGCCAGCAGCTGGTCTCCTCCTGGTTCCCAGTCTGGTTCATCAAATCGGACCCCTTCCTCCACACGTGCTCAATAGTGGCTACGCCCCCTACACACGTTCCCTCCCCCTTCCCATAAGTGGCATTCCCGCTGGCAACAAGAGATAGCATCGCTTCTCTGGGGTGTCTCACCTGGTACTGAGTTTTGTCTCGTCTGAGTCATATTCGGAAGTGTCCGTCCCATGGTCAGCCTTCCCCGCAATAAATTTAAAATTTAAAATAAAAACTGTTAATCCCAATATTGCCTCATTTCAAAGCGCTTGAATTACCATTACCAGTTTGATTCCAACGGATTCCATTCATTTTGCAATATTAAAAATAGGGCTTATTGTCCAGTTATATTGGAATTGTGACACCCCTCAAGAGCACTTACACCCCCAGAGCAAATCCAAGGTAGGATCAACTGATGAAAGAAGGAGAAAGAGAAATACCAGCCTTAACAGCCATTCCTTGCCTCATCCTAAATTCCAACTGCTTCCCAACCTCAAGCTGCAGGCAATCAGGTCTATTAACCGCAGTTTGGGGTCCACCTCCAGGTCTGTTTCAGATCTGATTCCGTTTTTTAATCTCAGTTCCATTTTCTGACTTGATCCCATTCTTTGTTGCAATTATGTTCTATGTCCCAACCTGTTCTCTATTTTTGGGCCATTTGACTTGTAATCAAAATTCTAAGTCGTTCAAGCTTAATTTTTAAGCAGATAAATTTTAATTTAAAAATCTAGAGTTAGAGCAAATAATGTGGTCTCATCAGAAGGCATTTTATTCTAAATATAGGAGTGTTTAATAAAAAATCGCCACTCACAAATACAAAAGGGTTTACCGCCTGGTAGGTCCAGCTTTATTTGATATTCTATATTTTACAAAACAAACTAAAATTCCTTTCCAAATGTTTAATAATTTGGCTGTTCTTCCACTATACCCAATACAAAAAGGCCTCAAAATACCCTGAGATGAACACCCATCCAAAAATACCTCATATAGTGGGCTCTTCTGGCCTGGCCCTCCTCTTGGCAGCATGAAATCTCCTCCTGTGCATAACACTTCCTTTTTCTGTGGACTTTATAGCAACCACTACCTGGGGATATCAAGCCTTCTGTGTAATGCAGACCACCCTCTTTCCTGAGGATACACCCTTATGGTCAATACTGCTAAAGGCATTCAACTGCTAATACTTGAGATGTCTTTGACCTCCAGCCCCTCCCTCCACCTGAGACTGCCCCAGCCAGACTTGCGGTTGCCCTTGCAACTACATTTAGTATGTTTGAGGGGTCCTTTGATATTTTTTTATATGTTTACTTCCCTCACCTAGATCTCTAGATCTTCTCATAATTGAGTCAATAAAATGGCTGTGTCCCTGGCATTCTGAGTATTCTTGTGGTTCATTGAGAACCAAAGTTTGCAATCCAGTCTAACTTTTCTTAGCCACTTAGCTGACACATCACCAAAGTTGGTTCTAGTGGCAAATGGAAAGTTTGGCGGTAATGCAGTTCTTTGTACCTATAAAAGCTCAAACAACGTTTTCCCAGTAGCCATATAATGTCTGATGTTATAAGAAAAAGTTACTGAGCTCAGTAAGATTCCTAAGTGGACGTTTTCCCCAAGAACACTTTCCTTAGCTTCTCTGCAAGGGTACTGTTTATCCTTTCTACAAGTCTTTATGTTTTCAGTAGATATGGAGAAGATACCACTCCCCTGATTTCCATTTGTTCATTTAATCTGGGTATCATATAGGAGTTAGGATTGTTTTTTTATCTCTCAGTAAGACTTTTAGGCATCCATGTCAATATACTACTAAGTCCCAGATAAATATTGCCGTAGTGGTAGCATCTACCTAGATAAAAGCTTTAGTTTTGACCCATCTGGTCAGATGGTCTATTGTACCAATCTTGTACTTCACCCCCAGTACTAACACACTTCAGTCTTAGCACATAAAACGACACCATGTGTCAGGTGAATAAAGGGTGCATTACCCAGTAGATTGTCACATTACTATGAAGCTTGTGAAGATGTGCACTCCACAGAACATGATAGATAATCAGCCATGACGTAATTCTTTTATTCCCAGTAATATACTTTCTAAACTGATCCAGCGTTTTCTCAGGACATCATGCCCTACAACCTTGTGTACATCTTGAGCTAACGCAGAATGTTATGATAATTTTGGAAATATATCTTTTCCAATCTATAGGCTTATAAAATTGTCCTTTCTTTGTTTCTGTACTTTTCATAGCTTTTTCAACGTGTTCTGAATCTCCTGGGGTTCATACCCAAAATTCCCTTTGATCATTTGTTGGAAGAGTTTGCCTTCTTGCTGATACAAGAGATGATTGGTGGCGATCTCAATAATCTGTCAGCATTCTGTGGGTTCTTCCCAACCCTGTGACCATATTAAAGTCATATGTTTATAACTATGAAGCCCATCAGGCCAATCTCCCTTCTGGATATATAAAATTGTGCAACTAGAAAAGTGAAGAATGGCCAGTAACTACCTTGAAGTGCTCTACTAAAGTTCCATTACTCTTTCCACTTGGCTTAGATTTCTGAGCAATTTTTATGTTAAATAAAAGTAAAAACTTAATTGCCCGCTGTAGTTTTGCTTTGATGTCCTCAGATTCCCCGCTGGCTGACCCAGTGTGGGGCAGATGGCGAAACTCCCCCTCCATTTTCCATCCAACATGAAAAAATGCTTAAACTGACTTGACCAGTAATAATAAACCCCTTGGACGATTTTGTTCCTCCCAAGGATCTCAACGCCCAAGTCCTCAAACCCAAGTGGTGCCCCGCTGCCCCCTGGTGTTCCCCAGAGCAACATGCGTTTCAGCCTTAGGGTCAGATATGATAAATTTTCCCCTACAATGACCAAGCAATTATCAAAATGGTTCAGGCGGTGATGCATAACGCTGGTTTCATTTACTTCAACCCATATAAGGGGTCTTTTGATCTCGGCTTCAACTGTGAAGCTGATGCCGCCACTATGGCAATAGTGCCCCTGGTCTTCCAGGATAAACCTCTCTCAACAACTCAGACCCAACCCCAAAGGACACCACCTTGGTGGTTCAGTTCGCTGGTTTGCCTACCCACCTTCCCCCTGAGGTGCTCCACCAGGAGCTGATGCAAAGTTTGGCAGCCTATGGCTCCAACCCCATCTTGCAATTTGTGGACCCAAATGGAGCCACACGCCTCACTGGGCCTTGGGCGTATGCCACAATCAGCCCTAAAAGAACAAAATTGCCCTGTTGATTCCCCCTCACGCCGCTATCCCCTCTGCCCCTGACCATCCATTCTGGGACCACGTAGAGGGTGGAAGGACGATTTGTCCATCCTGTTCTGAGTAAGACCACTAAAACGCAAGTGCCCATATCTAGCTGCTTCTGAAAGTGCTGATAGTTTGTCCACCAGCCACCAATCTGCCGCCCACCCCACACCAATTCTGGTATGGGAGATTTGAATGAAATCAACAAATCAGTTGATATCATTCAAGAGCCATTGCTACATGTTGACAGGTTCTGTAATGCAAAATGGGATGCAGAATCCCCCTAGTTTATATGCCCCACAGCCAAATACTGAACCATTCTACAGCGACCACCAGCTTGCAGTAGAAGCAGCCGCCACACCAGATTGCCATCACCTCCGCAAAGCTGCCGCCAAATAAGTGGCAGCGCATGCAGGAGTAATTCCACCTCCTGTTATCCCCAAACTCTTACTTTAAAAAGTAAGATTAATGTGAAACAACTATATAAAAATGTCACTGATGCTATCCAGAATGTGGTAACTGTAGCACGGAATCCAAAACCTAAGATTACCCAAACCTATATTGCCACGTTCATTAAACTACTAGATGCCCACATTAAAGCTCAAAAAGCTTTAGCCAGATATATTACTGCCATTTTATGGTTGGCAATTGCTCAGAAGTACCAATCATCAAAGATATCGAACCACATACTGCTGATGCTCAACGCATAAGCTATCTGCCTTGACATGCACCTTACTCTGGGAAGAGATATTTGCAGCCAATGATGAGCCCCCCAATCCCCACCTCCCCTTCAGCCATGGAGGGATAAGCGGTCTCTGCTGCCAACCTGGTTGGTTGTTTTGTTAGGTGTGGTTCACTCAATCCATCCATTTTGGGCGTTTTTTTTTTATCAATTAGTTACGTTAGTTTTAGTTCTTAGTTCAGTAATGTCCATCCCCTGGTCAGCTTGCCTTGGCTATATAAAACTTGAAGTGCATCTCATGGATATAAATTCTAAATAGTCTTCATGTATATATACCTACAAGGCATTTGCACTCCATCCTGGTTTAGGTTTTTTAATCTGGCAAAAATATTTGACTCATATAAGCCACTATATGCTCATCTTCAGCATTATCAATTTGGTTTAATATGTCTCCAATTGCAATCAATGAAGCTTTTGGTTAAGTTATAAGCGCCAGTTAATATATATATACTTTAAAATGGTACTGGACTGTTAGTACTTATGTATCTCTTTTTTACACTAGTGGTGCTCAACCCAAAAGGGAAAGCTGCCACGCATCTGGTACTTCTATATCCAATTAAAAAAATTTGTGCCTCTTTATTCCATACAAATCCCTTCTTGGTTTCTTGAAAAAAAATAAAAAAGGTTCAGCAAGCCTTGCAAAATCTTATATAATTTAGTGATAATAGCCAACAATCCCTAAAAAGACTTGGATATCCTTAGCTCTTATGATAGACATCCATTTGATTACCAATATCTTCTGCTGTTGCAGTTGTAATCATTGTAGTTTATCACAAACCCCATATATTCAAGCATTTTCTTGATGGAATGGCATTTAAACTTAGTTTTCATATTAGAGCCACTAGGCGTTTAAAAGTTCCTCCAGATGATTGAGATGATCCATGTTTTTCCAGCTGAAAACATTGATGTCATTCAGAAATAGTAGAACACTGGATAACTTCAAGTCACTAAGATGGAATTCATCGCCCTTTAGAATGTAGCCAGTGCATTGCACAGCCATTAAAGCATTATAGTCACTATTATAATCCTTATACGGTTATTATTGCATACATCTCCTGATTTTCTTTTAGAAAAGTCTATATGCAAATACTTCAAGATCAGATTCATAGCAAAGAATAATTTTGTATCGCCTCAATGATCTAACACATCATATATCCTTAGGAATTGATAAGAATCCTTCCTGGTAATTTTGTTTAGTTAGTAATAATTGATCACTACTTCTTTGGACCCAACATTTTCTCTGTACTATTATGACTGACCAGTCCATTGACTTGAGGAAGGCATGAGGAGCCCATGTTCAATCAGCTTATTTATTTCCTTGGTAACCGCTGCTTCAGCAGCTTTTGATCATCTGACTGAACTCACTTTTATCAGCTTAGAATCCCCAGTATCAACCTTATGGATAACGTTTTTTTTGAAAATCTAGGTCATTATCATCTTGAGAAAATATCAACTAATGTTTTTAAAACTATTGAGTTACTTATTTTTGATGGTGTTTCAATAACTCATAAATTTTCTCCCAATCCACTATTACATGTAAGTTTATAGCAACAGCTCTTGGTAATCCCATTTCTGTTAACGTCCCAAAATTGTGAAATACTATGATTTAGTTGTCAGGATTAGATGAGTGAATGCAATTATTTGATTCTTCAACACTTAATTATATTATAACCAAATTTGACAGTAAAACTTGAATTTCTCCATGTTTTGGAATTAGAATTCCTGGAGCTACCCAGGTTTCAATATTGACTACTTCCATGAGGCTTCATTTCATGTACAATTGTTTGGAATTATTGAAGCTAGCCTCATACCAACTACTAATTGCATCCACAGCAGAGTAGTAGTCGAAGTTTTTTCACACAATGGTATACCTCAGTTTTCATTTAATTGAGTTGTAATACTCCAAATTTTCCTCTTAACTGACTTGTATCATATAACATCATGCCATCATTGTAAATTAAATTTACATAGTTATTCTTACACGTCATTATAGCATCCCTTTTCTGGTGATACACCAAAAGAAATGTTTTTCCCAGAGTAGTTAAGTTGTTTTCTTCAAAGTTGCAATTGACACCTACTTTCTTAGGAATTCAGTCCCAATGAGAATGTTATAGTTTGATTTTACAAAACTATGGCTGCTCTAAAACCACCAGCAATATAAACAAAAGAGAGAATTCATTATATGTACCTCAGGAAATTTAAGTATTTTTGCCAGATGTCTCATATTCTTTCTAGTGCTCCAAATCAGGTGCTATTTCATTCATTCCACATGTTTTGGTGGAAACTATATTGATGGGAGCCCCGCTATCAAATATAGCTCTTACTTGAATCCAATTAATTAGTTTATCTGCATAATTACACTCAGACTATTGTGATAACATATTTAATGAGTATATTGTGGCATCTGGAGCAAAATTAAAGTGTGAATTAATTATAAAGAAAGAATGGAAAAGGATAATTTGATAGCATTGATTGGAATGGAGATTTTGAAATCCAGGTTTATGACCTTTTAGGTTTTGGATTAAACGAAACATCATCCATAAACAAATCTGAAATGTCATATCATCTTTGGAAATATTAGGTATTGAATGGTGGCATTCTTCAGTTGTAGATCGTTCATTATCAAGAGTGATGATTCTTTTTCTGATTCCTTGCTATTTACCTTCTTTTGAGCCTATATAAGATTCACCTGCTCCTTGGACTTCTTGCCCCACCATTGTGAGGCAAAATTCAAGATACACCACATTTATGGCTGATTTTCTGGTATTTTTCCATTTATTTTTGCCCAAGAGGTTTTTTCCCTGTTGATACCCAGTTTTGAAATTCTTTATACTAGTCATTTAATTTCCCCATATTCTGGTTATTCTTGGTAGAAATAGGTTTGGAATTTTTTTAGGCGCCTCAAATGTTAAGTCAAACATCTTCAGGTAATCCACCATTTTTTAAGCATAATTATTATTAGCTAACTCTGAGACCATAGCTTGGTTTAGGTCTCTGTGGGGCTAAGTGCCATCTGCATGACAATGTGAGAGTTAATTTTAAACAATAGTTTTGTACCTGCCAAAACTTGTGATTCCTGAAATTCAGTTGACAAAATATGCCAAGGCTGTCATGGTCACATGACATCATAGCGGGACCAACCCCGAGGATAAGGCTGGGCGCCAGGAGGCCCAGAAGGTGAAGTTACAGGCCCTCCCTGACCTTAGGCATATCCTAGATCAACGCTGGGCATGGGCAAATTATGCCCAGGTTGATACTAGAGGGGTGCCAAATGCCCAGCCCCTTACAACGGCCCAGGCGTTGAAATGAACAATCTACGTAACAAATGCAGATGGCTTGGTTCAGTTAGTCAAAATACAGGGTTTTAAAACCTGTTCATTTATAAAATCACACGTTTGGGTCTAATCCAACTTCAATCAATTAGACAAATGAAGTCAGTTCTGGCATATTCTACCAATCTGGAAGGTAGTGTGTGCCTATTGGTGGGTCAGTGCTTGGGTCCAATTATGAAAACCCCTTATTCCCCCGTCAAAGTTTAAAAAAATTTTCCCCAAACAACATTCCTTGTTGGTCAACTTCCCAATAAAAATTTCCCCGTTTTTGCCATTTTATTAAAAGTTATTCCAGATGATCCTGTGCGTGGACCCCTTCAAGGAGATCTCGCGCCACATTAACCATTCCATTTTGAACAGATTAAGATTTGAACCATGTGCACCATTGGTTCTCCCAGGTACCATCCAACCTGGGCCGTTTACCCCTTCTCTCCTTGTGCACCATGTCATTTTTAGATGGTTACTTATTGCACTGCTTAGTTTTTGTTACTATTGCTCCAGCACCCTCTCTGGGCACTAGTAGCTTTAGTACTAATGGCTAGTTTCCATGCTTTGGCTCTGTGCACCAAGCACCATCACGCTGGAAATGGAAGAGTTACAGACACTCTCCTTACATTAGTCAACCAACCACCTAAATCTATGTGCATGAACTCCTCCCAAGTGGAACTTTTCTGAAGTGGAAACAGTGTGCGCTGACTGTGGGATTTGGCTGTCATTAGCAACACCGCTGTTTCTCTTTTTCCTGATGGTTGGAGCAGTTGGCATTATTATGGTTGCCTCTAGCTGGAAAGTATTTACCCTTCATGCTCATACCTGGTGGATATGGACGCTTCGAGGTCCAAAAGTCATGATTCCCTGACTTTCCGCCACGTCAATCAACTTCAAATTAAATAAATGAGTTTTCTACCACAGCGCGTTCAGACAATGCCAGCATAATAGGCACAGATGAGCCTGAAGGTGTTGGCCTTGAATAACGTCATGCCTTCCATTACAGTTTGGGGAATAGGGTCATTTGCATCTAAAGATACGTTTTATGACGAAAATCTTATTCTAACCTCTGAGCCGTTTATTAGCTCTTATGGCCTGGATGAGAGCCCTATTCCAGTATATCAATTAACCCCTGAGAACCCTCGTTTGACTCCTAACATGATCCATGGCTCTTAGGAAGTGGAAAGGAACATTGTTTTAGGTATGATAAAGTATATGCACCTGCAGAAGGCATGTTGGGGTATGTGGCCTCAGTAGTAAGAGTGGCCAACATCCCTCCCCCTTCTATAATTCCAAAACACACCATGTTGATGTGCTAAGGCCAGAGGTTGAGTTTGTTGGTGATGTTCTGGCGTTGTCAGCTATTAATCAAGACCATTCAGGGTTTTTCTAATGTTTGCTACCCTTTAATCCCCATTAGGGAAATTCAGCACCACTGTACTGGTGGATAATGGTGCCTCTAATAACTTTACGGACCAATAACTGGCCGACTACCTGGATCTGAGTTACTTGCCAGGTGATGTGGTTAAGGGAGGTGCGTCCCAAGTATTCCCCTCTCTGAATATTAGGGGGACAGTGGAATATCAGGTTGGCAAGTACCACATAAACGATTACTTCCAGGCTATCAAAAACCTCTTGTTCCCTATCATTTTGGGAGCGGAGTGGTGGCGAAAGTTTGACGTCAAAACCAACTTGAAAGAGAATACCATTTCTTACATTAAAGATTGGTCACACATTTGTTTTTCCTTTGGCTTAGGATAACACCCAGGGCAAATTGCCCCATTGGCCCCACCTTAACCCTTATAGTCTTGCCCCTTTGCTGAAGCTCTCAGTGGAGGTTCCTATACCTTCATGTTTGATGGCTTGGAATCCTCTTTTGATGTATCATCCGCCAACGCACTCCCTGAGCACTCCAAGTTCGATTGTGACTTCAAGCTCACAGTTGATCTGGTGCGTATATCTTTCCCCTTTTACCCATTGACTGTCCGGGAGGAAGAGGCATTGTATGAGTGTGTGAAGGAACAGTTAGCCAAAGGTGCGCTTTTTCAGCGTAACTCCCCTGCATGCTCCCCACTTCTTTTTTGGAGAAGTCTGATGGTACTCTATGCCCATGTGTGGACTATGGGAACATTAACAACATCACTGTACCAGACCTCCATCCCATCCCTTGTGATTCCCAGATTGCACGCTATGTGGAGAAGGCAAAGGTCTTCTCCAAGCTAGATTGTCTCAATGCGTTTAATCAGATCCGGATAAAGAAGGACCAGGAGTGGTTAACCGCCTTCCGCACCAGAAAAGGAATATTCTAGTTTCAGGTCATGCCCTTCAGGATTAAGAATGCCCGCTATCTTTCAACGCGGCATTGATGCAGCGTTGGGGGACTTGTTAGGAGTATGCGCGGTTGCCTACATGGACGACATTATGGTGTTTTCCCTGATCAGGAGTCTCATGCAGTACACCTTCAGCAAGTGGTGGAGCGGTTGTAAGCAGCCGGCCTTACGCTGAAGATAAGCAAGTGTGAATTCTTCAAGTCCCAGGTAACTTTCCTGGGCAACGTCGTGTTTGACTAAGGACACATGATAACTCCAGACAAGGAAATGGCAATTCGTGAGTGGCCGACCCCTACTTCAGTAAAAGAATTGAGGCTTTCTGAGGACGTGTACGTTCCTCAAGAAGTTCACGCCAGATCTTTCTGAGGTGGCATTGCCCTTGAATACGGCTAGTGGTGCAAAAGTGCTCCAGTGGTCCTCAGTTTTGGAGGATACTTTCCAAGTTGTGAAGTGCACCCTGTTGTCCACGACCATCCTTCACCATGTTGACGCTTCCAAAGAGTTTTTGTGTCTACTGATGCCTCCAACTTCGCCATAGCGGCTGCCTTGTTACAAGTAGGCGAAGATGGGATAGAGCATCCGTTGGGATTTTTCTAGGAAAATGTCTCTGCCTGTGTTGAATTACGCCGTTATGACAAGGAGTTACTAGCAGTTTTGGAGGCGCTGACATATTGGCATCACAACTTGAATGGCTCTAACCAACCATTCTGCGTATGTACAGATCACCGTGTCTCACTGTACTACTGTACCCCTCATGTCTTAACCCCACGGCAGGCCCATTGGCATGAGACCCTTTCCCAATTTAGATCCACGTATGAGTTCACCAAGGGAAAGGATAATGGCTTGGCGGATGCTTTGAGTTGCAACTCTGCTTTAGCACTAGATCCCAAGGAGGTAGAAGTTCTCAACTCACAGGTGATGATTCCTCCAGATAAAATTATTTCGCAACTTCCCTCTTCCCTGGCCAACGGGCCAGCGCTTGCACCTCTGGAAAACGTGGAGAAATATAGTATGTTCAGCAAGGCAGTCCTTTCTCAGCCGCTAGCAGCTGAATATACTTTATTACTTGCTAATGCGAGTTGAATCAAGAGGATCTCTACAGGGGCTATCACGTGAAGGATGAGATGGTGTGGTTTCAGGGGCGCATATGGGTTCCTGCTGGACCACTTCGACTGGAAATCATTTGGAACCATCATGATGGACTCACCATTGGTCATCCTGGTAAAGCGAAGACATTAGAATTAATATGACGCACATACAATTGGAAGGGATTGCCTGCTCAGGTAGGGAGGTATTGTAAGGAGTCTTAATCTGCAATCAAATGAAGCCAAATCGTCAACCTTTAGTGGGGTTGTTGGTACCAGTCAGGAAAGCTGAAGGGCCCTGGACTTCCCTATAGGTGGATTTATTGTAGAACTACCTGTCTCAGATGGTTACAATGTCATCATGGTGGTGGTGGACCGGTTTACAAAGTTCGCCCACTTCATTCCTTACAGAACTAACATAAACGCAGCTGAGATGGCCAGGCTCTTCGTCACGAATGTTTTTGCGCTCCATGGAGTTCCCCAAGAGTTTATCAGTGGCTGGGGACCCAATTTACCTCTGTCTTTTGGGAAGAATTGTGCAAGACTCTTCAGATTCGCCATTGCCATTCGACTGCCTATCACCCCCAATCAGATAGCCAGACTGAACGAGTGAAAAAGTGCTTGGAGCAGTTCCTGCGGTGTTACACCGCCACAGATCATTCAGATTAGGCTTCACACCTTCCTATGGCCCAATTTAGTTACAACAACACATTGCATTCTTCAATCAGTTGTTCCCCTTTTTCGCCATCCATGGCTTTAATCCTGCCTTTAACATGGAGCCCAGCTGCGGGTCTATGGTTGAAGCGGTGGTGGGCTTTGCCAAGACTTTCAGGAAGGTCCACCAGGGGGTTTCCACAAGCTTGGAGGCGGCAATGCAAGTGTATAAAGAGAACGCTGATGGGAAGCACCGAGTGGGTCCTGCGCACAAGGAAGGAGATCTCGTGATGCTTGATGATCATAACATCCCTATCAAGCATCCATTCAAAAAGCTGGGACCAAAAAGGATTGGCCCCTACCACGTTGTTAGAAAGGTGGGCCATGCCTAATACCAGCTAGATTCCCCCTTCATTTTGGATCTTCTCTGTGTTTAATGAGAGCAAACTGACATTGTTTCTGGCCCCCCACCAGAGACTCCTGAGACCTATCTCTTGGATGGGGCACCAGAGTGGGAGGTGGAAGAAATAGTTGCCTCCTGCCGCGTTAAAAGAAGACTGGAGTACCTGGTATCCTGGAAAAGCTTTGATGCTGCAGAGAACAGTTGGGTTCCAGCGCACGACTGTGTGCATGCCCAAGATCTGATTGAAGCCTTCCAAAAGCATTTACCCCAGGCTGCTGGATCTCAACCCAAAATGACCGTTGCTGCTATGAAGTTGGCCCCTGCCCACAAAACATTTCCCTTGTGCAAGCCTCTGGAGGGGGTTGAGCCCCATCGGTAGGAGAGGGTTTTCCGGATTTGAGATAAGAATTGTATCAAATTCCAGTCTTCTGAATCAGGCCATGCTAAATTGGTCATCGAACCTACCCAAGCTAAATCTATTTCAGGGTCATCCTCACCTATTCCTGAGTCACGTGGGGCGGCATCTCCACCCATTCAGTCAGGTGAGCGATGCTATCCATTAAGGACGCCCACGAGGAGGCCATTACAGAAGATCTGATAAAGATCCTGATTGGATGAGGCCCCGACAACCCCAAAGGCACCGAGTCCCAATGCACCCTATAAATATTGAAGCCTTTTAGTTTAATAAAATATTCAGTATTCTAACCCATTTTTCCCATTTCCTCCTCAACAATCTTTTCAATTTTTTCAGCTTCAAGCCACCGCAAACCCCAGCGCCAGTCCAAAGAACTGTAGCACTGATAGAAGTGGTGCTCACTACAGGGGGCTCCGAGCTGACCTAAATGAAAACATCTATCACAACAATGGAATTAATAGCAGCCCTGATGACCTAATGACTGGTCAATCGAGTAGCGTTACACAATGGGTTAGTACCTCACAGTATGCAACGCCACCTTCACAGCTGGAAAGGCTAGAATTTCGCGCTGCCTTTCAACTATCGCTGCCCTCCCCTAGATGTGAGCCAATACCAACTCCAGTATGAGCATATCAATGATGTCATTCAACAATTAATAAATGGCATCTACTCCAAGGGCACCCACTCCAGCCACTCCCACGCCTCCTCCATGCCTTCCACGATGCGGGACCTCTACGCCTCAGCCGTATTGCCAGCTGGGGAGCTTACCCTGGGGCCTGACCGCTTCCTTTGTAACTTTGTCCACCCCACTATCCATCACCTCCTCCAGTTTGTCAGATTACACCATCAGGAGGTCTCCCAGCAACTAAGGCTCACCCAGAATTTACATTCCTACATTATCAACTTTTACAACGCTGCCTCCTCCTTTGTGCATGACAATTGCGAAGCTATTCTTGATAACTAGCAATTAAAAAATGAGATCTGCGATCAGATTGTAGTACTGGATAGCAGAATCTCTGGCTACCTCAAGAAGCAATTTCACCAAAATGCCCAGCTATTTGCAGCAACATGGACCCAGCGTCTACAACGAGTTGAGGAACTGGTATGATCCCTACAGCAGCACTACTGAGAGCTGGCCTCTCATGACTACCCCCACAGGTGCTGGGCCAGAAGGTCCTGAGGGGCGTCAAGGGCTAGTCAGACCTGAGGGACCGCATGGGCCTCGAGGGCCTCTGGGCCCCCAACCTCAGGCAAACCAAAAGACCCCTGGCGAAGGGACATAATGACCGCCCTAGCTGCCTTATGGGATCAAATCCAAAAGGTGGCATTGGGGTGCAAGCTCCGATCAGACGGTGTCCCTCTCAACCCCAGGGTCTCCATCAAAGCGTTGTCAGGTGAGATGGACAACCTCAGCGCCTTCACAAAGCTTAATGACTCTCATATCTCCCAGCTTGAGACAACTTGTCATGGGCTCGAAATCTGGTTGGCCACCATTGAAAACCAGCTCCATCTACAGAACGCCGAGATTTAATCCTTAAAGGAGCAGGTTGCCCATAAGGCTTCTGCGTCTACCCTCAGCCAGAATTGGGACTACATCCAAGAGGACTTAGAGGGCTTGCAGAGGCGGTTAGATCAGCAGGTTCCTCAAGATTATGCGGAAACAGAGATCTTGGAGCTGACCCCTATCCCAGGCGTTAACACCCTTTCCAATCCCATTGTAGCTAACTTTAAACCTAGTATCAAGGAAAGGTTCACCCCCGGATGTCTAAGTATCGCCTCCTTCCTGTATGCCTAAGAGAGTTCCATGGAGGAGGCCACTGATTGACAAAAGGTAAAGCATATCTACTTCTGTCTAGACAGCACCACCTGGGAAATCTTGACTCCCCATTTGAAGGAGTGTAACACCTGGGAACAGGTCCGCACCACCTTAATCCAAGAGTTCAGCAGCAACCAAACCCTGGCCAACCAGAAGCAAGCGTTCATGGGCATTTGACTGAACAAATGAGAAAACCCTATGGAGCTTGCTAACCAGTCCTACGCCCAGGCACAACCTTTGGGTACGACAAACTGTATCACTCTGGACGACGCCATCACCACTGTCATCTCCACCTTGGGGTCCTATCCTGAGGTCCAAATGCACATGATCGGGCAGAAGAACGGGTTCACCTGTATCAGGGAGATTAAGGAGGCCCTTAACGAGATCCCTGCCTAGATCCTACACTTTAAGCCCATGACTACTGCCCTCCTAACTGCCCTAGGGTCCATGTAGTCGAAAACCAGAAGAACCCCCATCCTCAATGCACCTATTACAATGGCTTTAGACATAGCGCTAAGCCCTGCTGGAAATGTCTTGCTGAGGAGGTGGGAAAAGGGTCTTCAGCATGAAGGACGAGGCGCTCCATGCTGACATCCCTGCCCAGCCTCAAGTATCCCCTGCGCATAAACCAGAAGCCATCATTTCCAAGGAATTAGTCGCGGTATCTGATGACAATAAAGACATTGATACTGCTTACTCTTCTTCTGATGATTCTCCCATGTTCTTACGTTAAGCCCCAGTTTGGAAGCTTGGTTACCCTAGTCGCCGTCCAGGTCCACAAGATTCCAGTTTACTATAGTCAATAGTGGCTCCCCATGAACGCCAACTCTTCCAAGCTGATGAAATGCATTAAGGTCGCCCCCAATATGCCACACTACATGGAGTATGGAATGGCTGGCCCCCAGTGCACCTGATCCATAGGGGCCTATTCCTCTCTACCAATTTGTTCAGAAAGCTCGCCTTAGATATGACTGCCATCGCTCTGGACGACCCTAGCTATGATCTGCTCCTCGGGACACAGTTCCTTTGAGACTATTTGGCAGTTCTCCACAATGATGGTGGTTTCCTCTCCCTTCTAGGGCATTGAGTCCCTCTGGTTTTTAAGACTGCTCATGACTCTAGGGCTGAGGTCTAGGCCCAAGCCTGCCTATTGGAGACTGAAGCTCAAATCAATCAGCTCAAGTATCACATCCAGGGCTCTCAAGTCTGACTACCCCCTCCTTCTGTTGATGGATTAGAGGGGATGCCGATCTACTTGCCCTGGGCGAATACCATGCCCCAAAAATCCCAAGTCATCAACACCTGGGTCCACATCAACATTCCCTCGGGGTATTTACTGGAGGTCTGAGGCCTAGATAACCCATCTCCCAAAGGGAGTGCTGACCTTCCCCGGGATCCTTGATCCAGCATATGCTAGATCTATATCAGTGTTGCTAGCCATCCTGACTGACAAACCAAAAGTTGTAAGTCCAAACCAACCCACCGCTCATGTCTGCCTATTACCGATTGAGGCTGTTGCCAACGTTCAAAGCTTTGGGGACTTAAGGGACTTATGCTTGGAGTCACCACCCTCGGTTAATTTGGTCAATGCTAATATAGGGAAGGACCTCACTGACGAACAGTGACTTAAAGTTCAGGAGCTCCTAGAGGAATACTCGGACCTATTCTCCACTTTGACCTACAATTTTGGAAGGATGAACGGAGTCCTCCACCATGTAGAAACTGGGGACGCCCCCTTTTTGGTCCCGTCCTTACTGAAAGAGCAAAGTTGAAATTGTTCAGGTCATGGTAGAGCTCAAACAGATGCTCGACGCTGGGCTCTTGGTCCCATCGCATAGTCCTTTGCCCTCCTCTCTCCTGCTGGTCCAAAAGAGGGATGACAAGCACCAGGTGGTGATGGATTATCAATGACTATACTTATCATCAAGAAGAACAGCTATCCTCTGCCCCAGATTGACGATTCTCTCCATCTGCTTGCAGGTTCCCAGTACTTCTCAGCTATGGACCTCGCCAGCGGGTATTGGCAGGTTGAGCTCACCCCCAAAGACTGAGCCTAGTGTGCTCTAATCGCCCACGAGGGGCTTTTTTGAGCCCACCCGGATGCCCTAAGGCCTCTGCAATGCCCCGGCCAAGTTCCAGCGTGCCATGGATGGGATCCTTGGGGACTTGAAGCTCTCCTATGTCCTTGTCTACCTGGACGACATCACCATTTTTTCGCAAACCTTTAACAGACTTGTAGAGCATCTTAAGGAAGTCTTTGAGCGTCTCAGGAAGGCCTCCATCAAGCTCAAGCTCTCAAAGTGCTCCTTTTCCAGAATGAGCTAGAATTTCTAGGACACAAGGTCTCAAAGCGTGGCATCCAACCTATACCCAACAAAGTTGACGCCATAGAAAAGATGTCGCGCCCCCAAAGCCTACAAGTTATTCAAGTCTTTCTTGGTATGGTGGGCTATTACCATCAGTTCATCCCACGGTTTGCCAACCTAGCTGAGCCATTGTTCTACCTCCTACAAAAGAACGTACCATTTGTGTGGCGACCTGAGCAGGAACAGGCCTTCAACGCTTTACGTACGGCCTTATGTACTAAGCCTGTTCTAATTCATCCTTGCTTCGACCAACCTTTCTTGCTGTTTATGGATGCAAGTGACATCGCCGTCGGAGCAATCCTGGCTCAGCACATTGAGGACCAGGTCGATCATCCCATGGCTTATTTTAGTAAGACGCTAAGCAAGGCTGAGCAGAACTACAGCATTACCAAGAGGGAATGTCTAGCCGTTCTCTTAGCCATCAAACATTCTTGGCCCTACCTCTATGGTACACATTTTACTATTATTACAGATCATTCTTCCCTCCAATGGCTGCAACAAATGAAAGACCCGATGGTCAGTTGGCCAGGTGGGCCCTAAGACTGTAAAGCTATAACTTCACCATTATCCACCGCACAGGCGCTTTATACCAGAATGCTGACAGCCTCTCCCAGATGCCATTATTAGCGGTCCTGGCCCCCAAGGAAGATAATCTCTACAACCTGATCAGACAGCCCAAACGATGATAACTGGAAACCCCTGAGGTTCAGGCCAAACTCCGTCAAATTAATCAAGACACTCAAATCAAGGATGGGCTACTCTACAAGAGGGTCAAAAGAAGTGGCTTCCCTACATCCGACCTTCCTCTCAAACTGATGTCAACATGGAAGGCCATTCTACTGTTGGACATGGTGCGGTTAAGAAGACCCATGAATGGCTGAAGCTACGCTGCTACTGGGACTGAATGGTAGAAACCATCCAAGAGGTTCTGGAAGCTTGTATGACCTGCAGAGCCCAAGATTGGGCCAACCCTCAATATCAGCACTCAAATGTTGCCCTGACCGAACCTTTTAATGTCATTAGTATCAACGTGGTGGGTCCCCTTCCCACTGGGCTGCATGGTCACAAGTATATCATCCTAGCCATAAACTACTTAACTAAGTGGGTCAAGGCGATATCAGTCCCTGCAGCCACCGCTAAGGCTACCGCCCTATTTCTTGTTCGCTCCATTTTCACCCAGCATGGGTGCCCCCAAACCTTGCTTTCGGACAATGGGTTGAACTTCACCTCCCAGGTAGTACAGGAACTAACTTCGCTATTTGGCACCACCCAGAGTTTCGCTGCCCCCTACCACCCTTCTACTAACAGGGTGGTAGAACGCGCTAATGAAACTTTTGTTTCCATTCTACGGAAGTTGGCCGCCTCAGATCCTGCCCGTTGGAACCATTATCTGCCCAGCGCCTTGCTTGCCTACTGGGTAAGCTATCACCGTATCATCAAGATGTCCCCATTCAAAGCCCTGTATGGATGGGCACCTTGACTACCCAGTAGCATCCAGCCACTGATCAAAGCCTCCACCCCCAAAAACTCCAATTTAACTATGAGGGCTCTAGCCAATGAAATTGTCCAGCTCCAAGCCCAAGCCACTCATGGCAATATTAACACTACTAGAAAAAAGATATCCCGATCAAATCTCTGATGGCCCTCCTTACCAGATTTTCAACTAGGTGACCTCATTCTCTTTTATCATCATTGACCTGGAGGCTGACAGAATAAGCTTGATGTATTGTGGTCTGGACCCTACAAAGTCATACATAAGGTGAAGTCTGAGTACTCCATTGCTGACATCAATCAAGGGACTGTTGTAAATCAGGTGCATGGTCAGTTCCTCAAGCCGTATACCCCCCTCTGACAGGATCTTGAGGGGAGCCTTGTCAGGATTCGAGATAAAAATTGTATAAAATTCCTGTCTTCCAAATCAGGCCATGCCAAATTGGTCGTTGAACCTACCCAAGCTAAATCTATTTCAGGATCATCCTCACCTATTCCTGAGTCAAGTAGAGCGGCATCTCCACCAATTCAGTTAGGTGAGTGACACTATCCATTAAGGATGCCCCTGAGGAAGCCATTTCAGAAGATCAGATAGTGATCCTGATCGGATGAGGCCCGATGATCCCAAAGGCACTGAGTCCCAATGCACCCTATATATAAAAGCCTTTTAGTTAGATAAAATATTCTGTATTCTAACCCATTTTTCCCATTTCCTCCTCGACGCTCTTTCCAATTCTTCCAGCTTTGAGCCACTGCAAATCCTGGCGCCAATCCAAAGAACTGTAGTGCTGATAAGGGTAATGTCATGGTCACATGAAATCATAGCGGGGACCACCCCAAGGATTAGGATGGGCGCCAGGAGGCCCAGAAGGTGAATTTACAGGCCCTCCCTGACCTTAGGCATACCCTAGACCAACTCTGGGCATGGTCAAAATATTCCCAGGTTGATACTAGTGGGGTGCCAAATACCCAGCCTCTTATGATGGCCCAGGTGTTGAAACAAACAATCTACATAACAAATGCAGACAGTTTGGTTTAGTTTGTTGAGGAACGGGGTTTTGAAACCCATCTCATTTATTAAATTACACATTCAGGTTAAATCAAACTTCAATTGATTAAACGAGTTAAGTCAGTTTCAGCATATTCTACCAATCTGGATGGTAGTGTGTGCCTATTGGTGGGTCGGTGCTTGGGTCCACTTATGCAAACCCCTTATTCCCCCATCAAAGTTTAAATATGTTTTCCCTGACCAACATTCCTTGTTGGTCGACTTCCCAATAAAAAATTTCCCCATTTTTCCTGTTTTATTAAAATGTTATTCCAGACAAACTGTGCGTGGACCCCTTAATGGAGGTCTGGCGCCACATTAACCATTCCATTTTGAACACAATAAAATTTGCACCACGTGCACCATTTGTTCTCCCAGGTACCATCCAACCTGGGCCGTTTACCCCTTCTCTCCTTGTGCACCGCGTCATTTTTTGATGGCTACTTATCATACTGCTTGGTTTTAGTTATTATTGCTCCAGCACCCTCTGCTAGGCGCTAGTAGCTTTAGTACTAACGGCTAGTTTCCATGTGTTGGCTCTGTGCACCGAGCACCACCACGCTGGAAATGGGAGAGATACAGACATTCTCCTTACAAAGGCTTTTATTTTTTAGAATGTATACCTATAAACTCCTGTTTGCGGCTAGAAATCTGTTCCATGCTATCAAATTGCTCATTATCATGCTCTTGGCATCTTTTGTAAGTCCAGTTATCCTCATTTAGATGGAGTAGGACCAGATTTTGGAAAACAGTGTCCAAAAAATTAATAATGGCCATTGCTTTTTGACAATTGCTATATCTAAACATAGTCTTCTTGAAGAGCTGGAAAAATGCTGAAGCTTTGTCCAAGTGAATAGAATGAAATTTTAGAATATTGCAAGATTCTTAAAACGCCATTGGAATGACTGTGACAGGAGATACTTGACTAGTAAATCTGGTGGTAACTGGAGTATTATCAGGAGTCATTATAGAAAGTGTTGCAAAAGTCTCAAGCAAGTTTCTTTAATGCTGTAAGCTTCAATCTCGTTTTTTCATTTAAATATTTGTTAGCTACATCAGCACCCAAATGTGAAATTGTATTTATGACTCCTTATCTCATGAAGTCACTTTAGGATTTGTGTTAAATCACTGCGTAACTGATATAATCATTCTTTATCTGTTTCCCAAGCAGCTTTCTGAAACATTGATTTATTTATTAAATTATTCTCTTTACTTTCAATGAGGATACATGTCCATACATATCATTATTGACATTTGCAACCTGTTCTCTTTTCTTTTGAGTTTTAAAAAGGCCCAAAAAGCTCCTATTGTGGGCAACTATTGTGGGATGAAGGCCTGGGGTACTACCCCCACCACACTAGGGCTGCGCGAATCTAAGCACCACTTAAAATGTGGGCCTGACCGCGATTGGGAGTAGCTGACGCTACCCCTAAACTGACATATGCCCGCCCTGTTTATGTACTGCACAGCTCGTCTGCACCATCCAGGACATGCGATATGCCTCTCATCCCCATTGTGGGGGACAATACCTGATGACCCCCAGGTTTAAGGCCCCTGAGGGGGAGAAGCCAAAGCCCTCCTGTAAAAATTTACTTAGGATTGTTTATCAGCCATCAACCTAGTAATCTTTTTACTGCAAATATTCGATTTCCTCGTGCACTTTGTCATGTTGTATAGAATGTATTAATCAATAATAGTATGGAGACTATTATCCATAGTTAAGTTTGAACTATTATTAGGCCCAACGCTTTGGCCAGTACTTCCAATTAAATAATCTGTAAGTCATACTTGTAGGTATTCATTCCCTATATTCTTGACCACACGATCTTCATTAAGATATCCTAATGACAGTCTCTCTTGGCCCAACACACAGTTGGCAGCTATCCCTGATTGTGGTTCCTTTGTCTCTAGATCCCTACTTGGATCTTTACTTTTCTCTCTGAGAGTCTTCCAATTATTGCCTTCTGCAATAATATCCTTGAGATGCAACAACACAACAGAAGCTGATAGTCTAACTATAAACCAAATTGACAATATTACTGTAGATACTACTAATCTTGGTAATAATAATGTTTTACTAAATGATGTTTTTATGTTTTCTTATTATAGTAAATCCTAGGGAATTATATAGTGGGGGATTCAGCTGTTTAACCTTTGATGAACACCTGTTTGATGAAATGGCAGCCATTGCCATTGACACCCTTCCTCATCTCAGCAGTGATGGTCTTCCCCATCCTGGGTAGGATTCTGTCATTGGACATCCTCAAGATCTCAAACGAAAAGATTTGGAAAACGTGTCCCTAATGTTTTCCTCTCGATCCAAGCAAACCAACCATAATTGGCTAGCGACCTGCTTAGGTAATGGGACTTATTACTCATTATGGTAGCTCACTTCACCAGCCGATAAACTTGCTTGTTGCAGGCAGGCATCACTCGCCTCACAACTCACTATTAATTCCCAATCAGTTGGTGATGAAACCTGACTGATCCCAATCAGTACACCATATAGTTAATCACTATCAAAAACCCTATTTTGTTAGGCCACTCCGCCCGATGAGATCTTAGGTATTCATCTGGATTGATCCCCAACGAATATGACCATGTGAATGTCCCAAAATCCTTCTAATGTAGTTCCTCTGAAACTCGGGCCAACCAATTTCTAATTCACTTCGCCTTAGAGAAGTTTTCCCCAGTGACACCAGGTAATCTAGCAGGCTGGGAATATGGGCAAAAATCCCAATACATCCCTCCTCTTGCCTAGATTTCCAGCGAGAAAAGGACCAGGGCATGAGAACACCACTTCAGACACCTGGTCGAATACTTCATTGGTTCAAGTGGAGTACACTCATCAATACTCAACGCTGCTTGGGATGACCTTCAGCATATGGCGTTCTTCTTCTTCCTCCTCACTACTGCCTTCTCAGAGCGCAGTCCCCATGACCTTCTGTTTTGCCAGGCTGATTGATTTACTCATGACAATATTAATCCTGGGATCTGGTTATCCCCCCATCAGGGTATATGACCCGCTGTATTATTCAGGATTCTTGGTCTGGCATCCTTGAGTTCCTGATTTTCTCCTCGTCCTAGACAGGAGACTCTTGCCATTGATGTTCATTTTGCAGCTTGATTAAGAATACTTATTTCTATTCACCCTTTTTGTTTCGCTCATAACCTCTTGGCTGTAAGTCATTACTAATCCTTCCCTTGGAAAGCTTATCTCATTAATTTTGAGATTAATTTTCCTGAATTTGGAGCCTAATAGATTATAGAGTGCATAATGTCAACTTCTATGTAAGTCCAACATCCCCCTCTAATCTAGCTCGTATGACAAATTCTGAATCTTGCTACCAGCAGCTCCTCAACAGCCTGTCTGATCCAGACCTCCTTCTCTTCCATCAGATGAGTTGAGATGCTTGACGGAACCTCTTTTATGGTCCTTCCAGAACTCATACGCCTATTCTGGTGAAAGTGGCTAGTCCTTCTGTCAAATTACCGGAAATGGTAACTACTCTCTCCAAAACCAGGCTGGCAATTATTTCAAACAACTCTCAGCCAACTCTTCCCTTGCAGTCAATTCCAGAGTTGGACTTCAAAACCCTCCTGGATTTGACTCCTTTTGCTGATGCTCCAAACATCATCATAGATGCTCTGTAGATTATGCCAGCTGCTCTGGATCATTTGTTCCTGGATGGAAAGGACTTGCTCTCTGAGTTCCTCTTCCAACACGGTCAATTTTACAAACCTGCTGTACTGGTTTCTGAACTCTCAATCGGTAACAGCATACACTTTGAGCTTCCCTATGCTGAACTCTGGGCCCAAGTTACCAAGGCTTTGACATTATTGCTGAATCCCTCTAATCTTGATAACATTCTGGATTGGGATACTGATGCTTATGCTCTTCGCTTTGCTGGCCAAGTTATTCAAAGTTGGTCTACGAAGCTTTTAGCCTCGCCTGGTTTCCACAGGTCATTCAACTTTACTTCCGTGAAGCCAGTAGCCGCCATTTGCAGAATGCAATCCGCTCTCTGAACAACTACCTCTTCTCCAGAGCTTCTCATCGGTATCTTCCGCTGATGGCAAAAAAGGGGGCATGATTCGGCAACCCCCATTGAGTATTCCTTCATCATTGCTGGCCCACATGTCTGGTGTCCTCAATGAAGCCCGTTGGCAGGCGCTCAATACAAATCTTACAGCTCTGGTACTGTATTGGGATTACTCAAGGTTATTTGCCAATTGCTTCTTTCTTTATTGCTGATTTCCTCCCTGCTCTGGGGTTTTGCGATTAGCATCTTCTGACATTTCAATTTCCCTTCCCCTAGTTGCTTTTTCTCAGGGCTCAGCGTCCTCTCAACAAATGTAATTTTGTGTAGGTCTCGCCCTCACAAGCATCCAATTTCATATTGATTTCATTGGGCTTTTTATTCCTTTTGCAATCCATCCTCCCTCCCCCAAGAGGTGACATAGGTGAAATCATCCCCGTACTGAGGATGTCAAAAAAAATAAAAAATTCTAAAAATATATTGGCTTTTTTATCTATGCAGTTTAAAATCTTCTCTATTTTTTCCAATATTTTCTATCAATTTTTATCTTTATTCTTCTTTTTCCTATGGGACTTGACCTTGTTTCAGTTCAGAGGTCCATTTTTCCCCAAAACTGGATCCTAGGTACTTATACCTACCAGTTTATCATGGTTCAGAGGTCCTTTTTTGGACTTAACCATCTAGATTAGTTCAGAGGTCCTTTTTGGACCTGACCTAATCATCAGGACATGACCAACTTAATTGTTCATCAGTCTTTCAGGAACTTTTTATTTTTTTCCTCGATCCAACACTTTAGATACTTAGCATGGACTTGAATTACAACTCTTCCATCCAAGAGATTCTTGATGGAGTAAGCATCAGTCACCATCTTAGAAATTACTTTAAATGGAACTGATCACAACGCATCTAATTTGTTTCTTCATCCAAAACCATAAAAAACTTTTCTCTCTCGTTGCAATCACTTTTGCAACCCATTCAATTCAAGTCTGAATCTAGTCTAATAATCTCATAGAGGAGATTAGTCTGCGCCCATGTCAGGGAGCAGTTGGGCAAGTAAGGTAAGAGGAGCAGCTGGGAGGCCCGCGGCCTCAAACATTTGAAAACGCCCCAGAGAAACTGGCGGAATAGAAAATTTTTTAAAAAACTGGCGCTCACTATTTCCCCAGAAATCCTCACTTGGCAAGCACAATGCAACCAGTACATCAATACACCGCACTCTCAGCCACTTTTGTCGGTGGAATACGGAGTCCACATGTTTCTGGACATCCAACAAATGGCTTTATGGGAAAAATTTTGTGGGATGTGCACATTTTTTTCATGACCGCGGTGTACGTCGCACCTCACTCCATGTCACACAGTTGGCTGGACCTAGGTTTTGAAAGCAAAGAGGCAGCAGATGAGGCTGTGGCAGTGCGCGTAGTGGTTGACCTCCCCAAAGGGCAATGGGTCATCGAAACCAAACACACCAGATGGATAAAATCCAACCAAATTCTCCTCATGTTTGACTTTTTGCCTACTACGGTAAAACGTGACATTTTGGAGCAACACCTGAAAGATGGTCTCGCTGTCTACAGCAAAATACAATCTTTTGAAATGTAACGCTTTACACTGATGCCACACCTGTGCACTGGCAAAGCCATCGCAGTTCTGACCCAAAATGACGAGATCATGAAGGACCTAACCCAGATCCCACACTCCACTTTTATTAATAATGCAGGCATACCACCCACCCTTTCTGGGTAACCGTGGACAGCGCGCCCCCATCTGAACCCACTGTGACGCTTTTGGCCATAAGACACACGCATGCCCCACCAAGGAGGGCATCACAATCCAAGAGCACCCCTCAGCGGCCATGGCCAGTGGAGAGGCGCATTACAAAACAACCATAAGCTCCAAAGAGGCTTTCCCATGGGGAGCACAAGGTTGCTACCTACTGGTAAAGCCTATTTCCCCACAAGAGTAGAAGAAGGCCAAGCAGGCCTGCAGGGCTGCAGCCAAGTCTGTGGCCAAAGACACCACCGCTATCCCACACTCCCAACGCCAGGAGGACATCGAAACCTTCATGGCAGAAGCAAATTAGGGAATCCATCAACTAATCAGATTGGGAAGCCCATGACGAATGGGCTACCCAATCTAAGGATCTGATGGGTGACTCGATCTCACCCAATTTTTGCAACCAAGCTCCAGTTGAAACTGACTTGGGGCCCATCCTACTTGAAAAAAAATTTTTGACCCGACCAACGTTACACCAAACTCATCTGCACCGCAAAAAATTCATCCAATGTCAGGGAAACAAAAAGTGAAGGCAAAAGCCAACGCGAACCTTTCTGCTAAAATTAACAAAACTACTGATAGTGTTGCTCCAAATACCCATGTTGCCATGAAGGCCCATGGTGATCTAGAGGAGATTAGTGGGCCCAGGTGCCCACCCCCTCACACCTAAGGTGTGATAGGGGAAACCTTCACTTTAGGGATGTTGAATATCGCCGGACTCAAGGCCTTGCTATCCCAGGCTAGGAAACTGAGTTTTTACAACAAAATTTACCCGTGGATATCCTAGCCATCCAGGAGTCCCACTGTCCGCGAGGTTCTGAGGAGGCTTGGAAAACAATGCTCCTCCCATGCTTATCCTTTTGGTCAGAGCACTGTGGGGTGCTAATTTGGAAAAATAATTTTTCAAATTTTTATTGTTAGAAACCTTCCTCAATGGCTGAGTCCTCGTTGTCACTTTCTCGTGGGCTGACATGAAACATGCTATCATTAACATCTATGCCTCAAATGGTGCATGAGAGCATAAGGAATTTTTCTCATTGGTTAAATCCCTCCCGCTACCCACTGACCCTTTTGTAGTAGGCGACATGAACTGTTGGCTAAACACTCCAACGGACCGGTGGCCTTCCTCCTCCCATACCCCCCAGGGTCACATTGAACTACGCGTTCTAAAGGCCACCCTTGGGTTAATGGATGCACTGCCACGGCAAGCCCTGCTGCTTGAGAACATGACACACCCCCATATCCACAATGGCCAATTAAGGTCCATGTCCCACATCGACCTTATCCTTACGCTGGCGAAATTCCAACCCCACATATCCCACTTTAAAACAACAAAAATGGAATTCTCTGACCCTTGACTGGTCTTGATAACCTACCACCTACCTGTCACAGTGGCTAAGGCCCCACAATGGTGCAAACTCTGCCCCCCCAAACTTGCGTCACCAGGATTTTCCACTTTGTGGAATCAGCAACTTTGGCAAAAGAGTTTGTTGCACCATTTTGCGTGGACCCCATTTCCACATGGGCAACTTTCAAAGAAGATACCATCCGCCACTCTTACCACCTCTCCTCCAGATGCTCATGAGCCACATTGGCCATCATTTCACGCACTCTGGAAGAGTTGGCACACCTGAAGTCCAACATTCCAGCTACAGGATACAGCTCTGCATGGGGCCATAAGTGGGCGGAGGCAGCCGCCCACCTCAACGCGCATGAAAGGCAACACAAACATCAGGTTTGTGTTCAGTACAAGGCCAAACGCATCACAAAAGGCAACAAGTGCACCGCATATTTTTTTTAAAAAAATTTGCACCACACCAGAGCGTGGCCTGCACACAGGTGCAAAGATAGGATGATTCCATTGTGGATATGCCAGCTGAAGTGGCAATCAAAATACAAAAGTATTACTCTGAGTTATACTGATCCGATCCAATTCAGCCAGCCAAAGTGGCAGAATTTCTTGACTGAGCCCACATCTATACCATTTCCTGATACCCGGAAATAATGAATTTGATTACTCTGAATGAATTATGGACAGCCATTCTCAGTGCATTAAACAAAAAATGCCCAGGCCCAGATGGTATTCCATATAAATTCTACAAAAAGTACTTCAAATATATATCCCCACTACTGTTGGCCTCACTTAACCAGAGCCTTTTGGAAACGCGCCTCCTGCCAGAAGGACAAGAGGCCTTCACCGTCACACTCTTCAGAAAGGGGACAAGCTAGACTTAGCCAACTGGCGCCCCATTTCTTTAACTAACATGGATACAAAAATTTAACAAAAAATAATGGCTAACCGTTTAGGGATTGTAGCATCTGCCACCATCTCCCCAGAACAATTCAGTTTCATACCCAGAAGGTCAATTTGGGACAACGTGCACTCTGTGGCCAATGCGTGCCAGTCCACAGCCTCTGGGGCACTTGCATTACTGGACTAACAGAAGGCCTATGATAGAGTCAACTGGGAATACCTCAGGGCCTGCCTCCATCAATTTGCTTACCCCTCGCTTCATTAACTGGGTGATGCTGCTCACGGAATCTGCAACAATGGCAGTATGTGGCCCTGGCTTCCTAACGGAAGTAGTCCTCCCTCAAAGGGGCTTGCGACAAGGGGAACCCCTTATCCCACACTTATACAACTTCAGCCTTGACCCACTACTTCAAAACGCGAATGCCCAACTCACTGGGGTCCATGTGCCAGGCCAAGACCAAGTCAAGATGATGGCGTTTGCAGATGAATGTGTGGTTGGGGTGTCTAATAATAAAGATGCACGCGCACTTGAAGCTCTCATCCAGGAGTATTCCCGGGTAAGTAACACTGCACTGAATGCCTCCAAAACCAAAATCATCCTCCTTGGTCGGTATCATAACTGCTGGGCCCCTGCAACCAGTGCCCAGCCCGGCCCATCTGCTCACAAACGTGCTCGCCCTCCCAGCTCACCCCACACCGCCCCACTGGTGCTCCCCTTCGTGCCACGCCCTACCATAGGGCCGGTCCACCATCTTGGTATGTGGATGGAGGAAGGCGGGTATGCATCAGCAGTAATGGAGAGTCATATTCTAGACAACGTGACGAAACGCATCGCCTCCCTCAGAGCCCACACTACTTCAATTACTGGCAGGGTCGTTTTGGCTAACTCTATGCTCCTCTCCAAAGTCTGGTTTGGAGCCCACGCCATCCCCTTCTCCCCAAACTTCTTCAAATCCTTGCATGCCCTGCTGCAAGGATGGCTATGGTCATGCCGCCCTCCACCAGTACGGTTAGAAGTCATGTTAGGCCCTTATCAGCATGGTGACATGGGCCTGCTTGACTTCAGAGCCCATGCGGCCAAGATCTTGGGTACCTGGATTGCGGCCATCACCACCCCTACACTCCCCTCCCAACACTGGTCCCGCGCGGCCCACTCCAACTTCTCCCGCGCCGTGGGCCTCAACAATCCATTGAACCCCCACTCCCTAATGAAATACCTGGCTTCACACCCATCGGCCACAGGTCCTCACGATACTAAAACCCACTACAAACGAATCCTCCTCTCCATGCGGAGCGCTGAGTGGAGAATTTGTATTAGCGGACATACAACCCAAAGAGGCCGCCCCTCACCTCAGTTCACACAAGAGGTACAGGGGCTACCCATCCATGATGGCGTGATCCTCACACGGCCCCATGTCCTATCCAGGGTGGACTACTTGGACATGATGGACATCCCTTACTCCATTGAGAACCAAAAAACTATCTGGAAATATGCACACCATCCTCTGTTGCAGCCTCAAGTCCGTTCCCATGTGTGGCACTGCCTGAGGCAGATGTACCGTACAGCTGAGCGCTCTAACGCTTTACACTCATCCTGCACCGTGTGTGGCCAGTATGGAACGCTGTTCCACCGCCTGGAGAAGTGTCCTACCTCTAAAGTGATATGGCGCAAAGATCAACGTCTACTGGTCTAGAATCAAACACATCCCTTCAGTCTGTCAAGAGATATGTTTGCTTTATCAATGCCCTCCCCCTTCCACCCTCCCTCCATGCTCTGGTGGTTGCAATCGCCATGTGGACTATCCACACGATTGTCTTGGATGCCATCGCTGGCTCTATCCCATCCTCCCAGAAGCTGTCCACAGATTCCGGTCTCATCTGGTGGACCACTTTCAAGCGTGGATGTTTGGATACCTTCCACCATGCCGCTGACAGCTTGGATCCTCCTGGTTCCCAGTTTGGTTCATCTAATCAGACTTCTTCCTCCACACGTTTTCAATTGTGGCTACGGCCCCTTCACGCGTTCCCTCCCCTAACCCATAAGTGGCGTTCCCGCTGGCAACAAGAGATAGCATCACTTCTCTGGGGTGCCTTCCCTGTTACTAAGTGTTGTCTCAGTCAGGTCAATTTCAGAAGTGTCTGTCCCATTGGCGACTTCCCGCAATAAATTCATCCAAAACCATGCATATCGCAATAGGCGACTCTTTCCCCTATTCAATATTCTTCTAATACTGGTCAGTTTTTGTCATCCGTCAATTTTTCTTGTATCCTTTTTCTTCAAGGTTGTATCAAATGCTTGTGATTGCATATCAATCAGAATACTCATCAGTCAGTACAAGTATTGCTCAGTACTCATCCTCGATGTAGGTTCCACCACCAAATATATTATCAGCAGTAATGCGGCCTTTCTTCCATATAGTAATTCAAACAGCATCTTCCCCATCGCCGTATGATGACTAATGTTATAGGCAAACATCACCAAACTCAGGTATGTTCCCCACGTGGAAGTTCTCCCTTTGGCTAGCTTTCTTAGCATCGTGGCCAGCGTCCCATTGACCCATTCTACCAGTCCATTTATCTCATGCCGGTATGGTACTGACATGACTCCTCAGATCCCCATTATTTCATTTAGCCTTGGGATCACATGAGAAGTGAGGTTAGTCCCATTGTCAAACAATAGGACTTGCGGACTTCCATGCCAGTATACTACTTGATCCAGGATGAATCACGCAGTACTGGTAGCATCTACTCTGGTTAGGGCCTTCATTTCAACCCATCTCATCAGATGGTTGATGGCTACTATGATGTACTTGACTCCCCCTCTGCTCTTCGCCAATGGTCCTATAACGTCAATGGACACTGTGTGCCATGAAAATCCAGGGTGGACCAATCTGTATCCAGTTGTGTTCTTGTGTGGTTTATGCAGCTGGCACTCCACGCAACAAGCCAGATGATCCGCGACATCATAGTTGATTGAATCCCAGTAATAATACTGGAGAATATGGTCAGTTGTTTTCCTCAGACATCCATGCCCGACAACCTTGTGAGCTGCTTGTACTATTGCTGCTCTTTCTGACAGTTTTGGTAATAATAGCCACTTCCTTTTGATCGTCTTGAATACTTGTCTATCCATAGTCTCAGTGTTTTCCATCACTTTTTGAAGCGCTCCTTGGATTCTTGAGGCTCATCCCCAATTCTTCCTTTGACCATTCTCTAGATTAGCTCATCCGCCTGCGGGTATACCAACTGGACCATTGGTAACTGTGATAAGCCATCCGCATTCTGATGAGAAGCCCCCTCTCAGTGGACTATCTCATAATTGTAAGCCTGAAGCTTAAGTACCAATTGGGCCAGTTGTCCTTCTGGTTCTCTTAGATTGTGCAGCCAACGCAGCGAAGAGTGGTCCATCACCAACTTAAAGTGCATTCTGTGGACATACACCCAAAACTGCTTACATGCATATATGACTGCAAGGCATTCCCGCTCATTCACGGTGTAGTTCCTCTCAGCAGCTGAGAGTGTCCGGCTCACATACACCACCAGATGCTCATCCCCAAGTTCATCTACTTTTCTCAGTATGGCGCTGATTGCCATCAATGAAGCATCAGTTTAAATAATAAACTCCCAATCAGAATTCAGATTTTTCAGAATTGGTGAATCTATCAAATAGCAGCATAACTCATTGAAGGAGTCCTGGGCCTCTTCATTCCATACAAATCCTTTTTTCAGATCTTTTAATAAATGAAATAAAGGCTCGGCTATTTGGGTGAATTCATGAATAAATCTTCAGTAGTATCCGACCATCCCAAGGAATACTTGGATATCTCAGATAATTCTTGGTACAGCCATTCGCTCTATAGCTGTTACCTTCTAACTTTTCAGCTGCAATCCACTTGAGTTGATCATAAATCCCAGGTTTTCCAACTCTTTCTTGAAGAAGTGGCACTTCCTTGGCTTGATCTTCATATAGCTGTGGACAGTCTCTTAAAAACTTCTTCCAAGTGGTGCAGGTGGTCAGTAAACGTTCTAAACACATTGATTACATATATACCAGGGCGCATGACAACTTAAGGTCGCTTAATATTGCGTCCATGGCCCTCTGTAAGGTCATGGGAGCATTGCAGAGACACTTGGGCATCCTCATCACCTGGTATAACCCCTGCCTGGTAATAATCCCGCATTTTTCTTGGTCTTCTTCTGGCAAGTTGATCTGCCAGTATCCCAAGATTAAATCCATTGCGAAGAAGTACTTCGCTTCTTCTAATCAATCCAGCGCATCATCAATCCTTGGTAGGGGATATGAATCCTTCTTCATAAATTTGTTCAGCCTCCAATAGTCAATCACCACCCAGTTCTATTCATCCTTCTTCTTCATGATCATATTGGTCTCGCCCAGGGACTTGATTTAGAACTAGAAGCCCATGCTTCACTAGTTTGCTGATCTCATCCTCCACTACTGCTTCAGTGGCTTTCAATTTCCGGATCCTTCTCATCCTTATAGGTAGATTTTCCCTTATGTTGACCTTGTAAATTATGTCTCATGCGCATCCCAACTCATGGTCGTCCTGAGCAAACACTTCCCAATATTTCTCAAATAATTAAGCACCTCCTCCTTCTGGCCTTCTGGCAGATCAGCGAGCTGCTCCCAATCAACCAATAGGTTAATGCTTTTGGCTACCCTGGCTGGTAATCCCATTTCATCGAGAGACCCAAAATCATGGAATTGTCTCAATTCAGCCATTGGGATCAAATGAATAAATGCGATGATCTGGTCCTCTTGATCTTCATCAGTTTTTCGCTCAAATTCGCCAGGAGAACTCATATTTCTCCATGGCCCGGCATTATTATCCCGGGAGCCACCCATAGCTCCACTCTGGACTTCTTCCAGGGGATTCCTACCTCCCCATACAACAGCTCCGGAATCTCCAAAGTCAACCCTGTGTCAACTATTATCTGTGATCTGGCTGGTATGGTCCTTTCTTGATAAAATGGGATTCCCCAGTTTTCTAATATTTTCTGTTGGTATCTCGCGTCGCTTCCTACCAACCAATTGATATTAAATTGGTACAATGCCATCATTGTATATCAGATTAATGAAGTTGTTTCTCTGAAATAATGGATCTTCACCATCCTTCTGGTATACCAATGATAACGTCTGACCCAGAATGGTCAAAATATTATCCTCAAAGTTACATTTAACTCCGTACTTCCATAGAAACTCCATTCTGATCATGATATCATAGTTTTGGTTTGCCAAAACTATCCTTGGTGCAGATACCAACAATGACCCAAAATTGTAGTGACAGTGCACTATACGCTCCACAGGAAGTGGTGGTGTTCAGCCCAGATGTTCCATATTCTCTCTTGTGTTCCAAGTCTGGCGAGATCTTCATCCTTTTCCAGCTTGGTTGACACAATATTGATGGGCGCTCCGCTGTCAACAATTGCCCTCACCCTTACTCAATTCACTTAAATATCTATATATGTACACTCAGAGTATTGTAATATAGTATTTACTGAGTGAATGGCGGCGTTATTAGCTGAATCTAGGGTGTGAATAATCTGCGCCAATAATTCAGAAAATGATTCCTTTATTGTGCTGAGGGGGATTGACAGATTGGCCTCATCTAAACAGACATCTGATAACTCATCAGGATTCTTGGCAGTTCAAATCTTCTCCGCAAGTTGTTGGGCATACAGCTGAGCAACTTCCTTAATTATCTTGGAGTCAAATTTCTTTGCCTCAGCTCTGGTCATGGCATTCACATCCATGTTGACCACTTGGTATATCCGATCCTGCTTATCATCTACAAACAGATTGCTAATGTCGATTTCTTCATTCATGATATTGTGAGGAACAGGTTTCTTCACCGCACTAGACTGTTCCTTGTCTAGGCAGTGGGCCCTTTTCCAAAATCTTTGGCAACTGCTGTCTCCTTAGCCTGGACCACGTTAATCTGATCCTTTGGCTTTTTGCAGTGTATGGCGAAATGTCCTTTCCCGTCACACTGATAGCAGACCTTCTCTTTCTTGCTTAACCATCAGATTTCTCGGGCTTATTTCTCAGCACAGTTCAGTTGGTAGCCTCCTTTTCTCCTTCATTTCCCTTCATGGGATTCAGATTTCAGACCAGATTAGACTTGAAGTTTCTATTTGGGGCATTGAACGTCGCTCCCAAAATCTTCAGGTTGTCTACCATATGCAAGGTAGAGATCTCCATTGTAAATATAGAAGACATCATTCAATGCGAATCGCGATAGGGCAAAAAGGTCTGCTTGCAACGCGATTCTAGAATCAAAGTCATCTAACTCTTTTGCTCCGGCCAGGATCTGTGACTCCTGGTAAAATCAATCTGCAAAGCTAGCAAGAGACTCGTCTTTATGGAATTGAATTCCCATAAATTCTTGCTTGCATTTTGGAATGTGGGTTGGACTCCTCAACTCCTTCATTATGGCCGCCTTTTCCTCAGCATATGACCAGCTGTCCCCCAACAGGTGGGGTAACACTAGGTTTTGACAGTCGGTGTCCAGGCAGTTCATGACCATTAACATCTTTTGATGATCCCTGTATCCATTCATAGTCATGTCGAACAGTTGGAAAAACGCTGGGGCGTTATCACAATGGAATGTTGGAAATTTTGGTGTTGCTCTAAATTCCTCCAAGTCATTTCAAGCCGAATCTCTCAGTTTGGCTACTCAGCTAACTTGTGGAGTGACTTTAGGAATCATCTCCAAAATGGCATTAAAGGCAGGCAGCATATTTCTCAGGGTATTTGACTTCCCAAGTATCATGTGAGGACTTCTCTCTCCAGCATCACTGGCCATATCAGGCTCACAAGCACATCTGTGAGCTTTCAAGTCCTCCACTTCTTTGATCAATTTCTCAATATCCAAACCAAACTTTCTTAAATAAACGTGATCCGCTTCTCACTCTGTTTTCAGGAATAGAGCCTCTCAAACAAGGTCTCCTTTATTTAACAATTTTACTTTGCTGAGTCACTCGTTCCTGAAGTTGGCTACATTTTCTACTCCTTCCTCCAACTTGGCGACTTGTTCTTCCAAGGCCGCGAATTCCTGATGGTCCACTGAGTTTAAGGTATTCTGATTCACATTGGCGATCTTGGTCCACAGCTTGCGCATTTCTTCTTTATATGACATCATAATAGATTCTTTACTCAACTACCCCCAGTAGTGAGCACCAATTTGAAAAAGATTACTTAGGATTGCTTATTAGAAGTCAACCCAGTAACTCTTTACAGCACAGGTTTGATTTCCTCATGCACTTTGTCACGTTGTATAGAATTTGTTGATCAATAATAGTAGGGAGACTATTATCTGTAGTTGAGTTTGAACTATTTATTAGGCCCAACGCTCAGCCAGTATTTCTGATTAAATACTCTGTAAGTCATATTTGTAGGGAATCATTCCCTATATTCTTATCCACCCAATCTTCATTAAGATATCCTGGTGACAGTCTCTCTTGGCCCAACACACAGTTGGCAGCTATCCCTGATTGTGGTTCCTTTGTCTCTAGATCCCTAATCGGATCTTTACTTTTCTCTCTGAGAGTCTTCCAATTATTGCCTTCTGCAATAATATCCTTGAGATGGAACAACACAATAGAAGCTGATAGTCTAACTATACACCAAATTGACAATATTACTGTAGATACTACTAATCTTGGTAATAATAATGTTTTACTAAATGATGTTTTTATGTTTTTTTATCATAGTAAATCCTAGGGAATTATATAGTGGGGGATTCAGCTGTTTAACCTTTGGTTAACACCTGTTTGATGAAATGGCAGCCATTGCCATTGGTCACCCTTCCTCATCTCAGCAGTGATGGTCTTCCCCATCCTGGGTAGGATTCTGTCATTGGACATCCTCAAGATCTCAAACGGAAAGAGTTGGAAAACGTGTCCCTAATGTTTTCATCTCGATCCAAGCAAACCAACCATAATTGGCTAGCGACCTGCTTAGGTAATGGGACTTATCACCCATTATGGTAGGTCACTTCACCAGCCAATCGACTCGTTAGTTGCAGGAAGGCATCACTCGCCTCACAACTCACTATTCATTACTAATCAGTCAGTGATTAAACCTGTCTAATCCCAATTGGTACACCTGATAGTTAATCACTATCAGATGCCCCTATTTTGTCAGCCACTCTGCCCAATGATATCTTAGGTATTCGTCTGAATTGATCCCTGACAGATTCGACCAGGTGAATATCCCGAAATCCCCTGAATGTAGTTCCTCCAAAACTCGGGCTAACTGATTTCCTATTCACTTTACCTTAGGGAATTTTTTCCTAGTGACACCAGGTAATCTAGCAGGCTGGGAATATGGGCAAAAATTCCCAACACCTCCCCTTTGTCACCTGCATTTTTAGAAGAGTTATTCTCTCCAGCCCCTTTTTGTCCAGGAAGCCTTGGAGTCCTTTTGGATCTGGCTTAATTTTCTTGCATGATCCATTTTGCTACCAGCCGGCTCATGCTGACTGAACTGGAAGTTAGCTGAGCTTCAGGCCAACTTGATAAACTGTGGCATTTATTGTAGGCAGGTGTACCAAAGCGCAGACAACCAGGATTGCCCCTCCCTTGTACTGTGGTCCGCACCCATACAACCCCCAACTTGTGGGGAGGCCTTTTGACAGGCACCATGCCTGACTCATAACCCCCTTCCTGCCCATATTCTCCCCTCAGGGAGTGGTAGACAACCACAAGAACAGGGCGGCACAGTCATTACTAACATCCCGCACTTCTTTCAGGGCAATACAAAACCTGACCAACGTGCCTCTCTGGGTTCTGGTGTTAGCTACTCACCCATTTTTTCACAGGCTTTCCCCGGTTGCGCCATGCAGAGGCCCCAGATTACCCTAACTAGCTCACCTGTTTTATTCCCTTCTCTGTTTTGTAACTTTTCTTTCAAGGTTATCAGATCAGCTGTAGATGCCATTTTCAATGTGTTCTGGTTCACTTTCTCAAGTTTGCTTTACAGCTACTAGAGTTCATTCTTATAAGATGACATGCTACTAATCACTCTAGATATTATCTGATTTAAAAAAACATAACTATTCCGGTAGTAATCACTAAGTGCAAGCTTTTTTGTAAGTCTTGTGAAAATCTGATGTTAAATCACTTGTTTATTGTTATCCTGCACGTCTATTTGGGCTGAGTTCCAATGATTGATACTTAATAGTGCATGTAGTTTACAGTATTTGGACCTTTCAAAAACTCACCAGGCCTACTAAATTCGCCTTGACTCTTCTGGTCATTTTGGGTGTAATTTTCCCTTCATTATTGGTATTTTCTTCAGAGGCAGATGGATATACAAGCTGTGGATTAGGCGCGTTCAGCTTGTCAACACTTTCTACAAAGAAAGGATTCAGTGAGAAAACCAGGAAAGAGATAAAATATATAAAACATTTATTATAAGTTATTTATCATATTCATCAGGCCAGGCGCCAGTATTTATACCTCTAGGGCATCTCCTGGCCACATTCCAGCAAAGTTTCAAAAGATATTTTACCACCTCATTTTGGCCCTTGAACTAATATGACTGAAAACCTTTTCTTTGGTTCATTGGTGGCAAAATACTCTCAAAATCTGGAAAATTTTAGGTATAAAAATTGCGATAAAAGCATGCAAAATTGTCCTAGAATCTTCTGGATTTCAATTTCATCATACTGCTGACAAAATACACCTTTTGTAAAATTTTGGCATCAATTGAAGTAAATGACGCACCCCTAATTGGGACGTTGGAAGGCCTCTCCCTTGATAGCACTAAGTAACCCCTTTTGGGCAGTCCACGCAAGTGCTATTGTGCCAATTACATGGAATGACATACGAATTTCGCCCTAGGAAATTGATTATGTTTTTTCGTTCATATGATAATCCATGGGATTTTTAGACGTTAACTTTGGGTTGGTCCCAAACAATTTTGTATACAGGTGAATTAATAGTGTTCCTGATTATCAGGACCAATTGCTGAGATTTGATGCATAGGAAATTGGCCATAGTATGCAAGTGTATTTGGGCCAATCATTTTTGATAAAATACTTGATTGAAATGACCTTATGATGTTCAGCCCAAATTGTATGATTGTCATAGGCTTTGAGGTAAGAATATAGGTGTTAGCTCAAGCGTTGAAGGGGTAATCAGCCTGATCTGATGGTTGTTGAAGGTTTATTTTAGAATCAACCACCAGAATCTAACATTCCCCCCCTTTTTGACTCGAACATAAGCCCAAGATTTCCAATTAGCCTATGTTGGTCTGTTATCATCGGCCCAAACGCCTGATGAGCATGGAAATGGGTTGTCTATTTGGTAACTTTGGCCCGAATGGCCGATAAGTCTGAAGTATGATGGCCTGAATGCCAATCAAGTATGAAGTTGGATCCTCTCCCCAACCTCAAGAGCGAACTAAAATATTAATTAGAATAAAAATATATATAAATATTTTTTTGTTTTTGTTTTTGTTTTTTAGTTTTGTTTTTGTGTTTTTTTCAACCTTTTCATTTCTTAATTAGACCGCTTATTAAACCTTCTTAGAATTTTGCATGAACTTGGTTGTATATATGGCTGGTTTTAATATCCTTGATGTTGTATATGAACTTTGATGTTTTCTCAATCACTTCAAATGGCCTGACCCAGATGCAATATAACTTTTGCATTTAGCCAGATCTGTGGGTGTTGAAAAATAGAACTTCATCTTTAAATTTGAATTTGTTCAGTGGGTAGCGATTCTCTAAGTCCTTATTGATGTCGGGCCTTTTTCTCAGCAAAACTGTTATTGAAGGCTTGAGCTTGAGGTTTGATTAAAGCATCTGTAAGCTTGTCGACATACTGAGGATAAGTATCTTCACAAGGATCCTCTAGGGCCAAATATAGCAGCATTGGTAGGGACATGTGTCTACCATATAATACTTGAAATGGAGACATACTGGTTGATGAATGGTAGGAGATATTGTAGGCAAAACTCTGCTGAACTTTGATATGTACTCCATTTGGATGGTTTGGCCGAGGTTAATTTCCGGATAATGTTCACCAACGTCCCATTTGCACGCTCAACAGTCCCAAAAGTTTTGTGGTGATAGGGAGCAGAAAGTACACCTCATACTCCCATTAGTTGATTGAGCTTAGCAAGGACATTGGCGCTAAAGTTGGTTCCATTATCAGCCAGAATAACCTGGTGACATCCACGTTTGTGGATGATGTTTTCAAGTACAAAATTGGCGGTGATTGCTGCTCCAGCTTCCCAAATGGCCTTGGCCTTGACCCATTTGGTCAAGTGGTCGATGGCTACGATTATGTACTTGGCCTTCATATTGCTTGTTGGAAGTGGGCCAATAATGTCAATAGATACAGTGTGCTAGGCAAAGTTGGGCTTTTAATCTGGTAAGATTTGCTTTTTTGGAACAGTTTTTCGCCTTGGCACTCTGCACAGCATTCTAGCGTTTCTTGGATGTTAAAATGCATTAATTCCCAGTAGTAGAATTGCTTCAGATTCTTTTTCTTCTTCTTGAATCCGCCATGCCCTATGGCCTTATGTGCTGCCATTATTAGGTCTGTTTGGGCCAATTGTCATGGGAAAATAAACTTTTTGTCCTCGACGATCTTGTAAAGCATCCTGTTTTCTATGGTTGTATTTTTTTGTAGATCCAATAGTATTTTTTGGATGGATTTGGGCTCATCCTGATACTCTCCGATGATCATTTTCATAAACAACTCATTGGCAGCCCGACTAAGTGTTGTGATGGTGGGTAGTTGGGATAGACAGTCAGAGTTATGGTGTTTTACCCCCAGCTTGATGCTAGACGGTGTAGTTATAGGCTTAAAGCTTTAATGCTTAGCGGGCTAATTGGCCCTCAGGTTCTCTTAAGTTCTTCAACCATCTTAGGGAAGCATGATCAGTAACAACTTTAAAATGAGTGCCATGAAGGTAGACCCAGAATTGCTTGCAAGCATATATGACAGCTAAGCATTCTCATTCCATCACAGTGTAGTTCTTTTCTTGATTGTTTAAGGTCCAACTAGCGAAGGCAAAAGGATGTTCTTCACCGTTTTCTCCAACTTGGGATAACATAGCCCCCACTGCTGTTTGGGATGCATCAGTTTGGATGATAAGTTCACAATTAAAGTCCAGGTATCAAAGAACAGGTGCGCTTAATAGGGCCAATTGGAGTTGGTTAAATGCATCCTGGCAAGCTGGAGTCCAGTTTAATGGGACCTTACCTTTAAGCACATAAAAAAGCGACTCTCCAAGTTGTGCGAAGTTGGTGATAAATCAGCAATAGTACCTGATCATGCCTAGGATTACTTGAATTTTGCGCTTAGATTTGGGTCATTTTATATTGGAGATAACATCCAGCTTAGAGGGTTGGGGCTGAAGACCCACTTTATCAATCACAAATCGGAGGTATACCAGTTGGTCTTTGAAAAACTGACATTTTCTGGGCTTGATTTTTAAGTTTGCAGCAGGTATTCTTCTAAAAACTTCCTCTAAATGTTCCAGGTGGTCATCAAAAGTGAGGCTGAAAACGTTGATATCATCAAGGTAAACTAGTACACATGAAAATTTCAAATCTCCCAGGATTGTGTCTATTGCCCATTGGAATGTGGCTGGGGCATCGCAGAGCCCTTGAGGCAATCTCGTCGGCTGAAATTGCCCTCTTGGGTTATGATTGCACATTTCTTGAGCTCCTCTTTGGGAAGATCTATTTGCCAATATCCGCTGATAAGGTCCATTGCTGAAAGTACTTTGTGCCCCCTAGCCTATCCAAGGCGTCGTCAATTCATGGCAGTGGGTAAAAGTCCTTCTTTGTGATGTTGTTTAACTTCTGATAATCACTGACTACTTGGCTGCTTCCATCCTTTTTCTTCACTATTAAAATTGGTGCTGCCCATGGACGTTTTGAAGGTACTAGCATGCCACAATCAAGGAGTTCCTTAATATCCTTGGATACTGCATCTTCTAATGATTTTGAGCATCTAATCGGGCGTAATCAAATAGGTTTATGATCTCCTGTATCGATTTTGTGGGTGACACCATTAGCACATCACAAGTCAAAATCATCTTTTGTGAATATTTCCTGATATTTTGAGAATAACTCCTGAGCTTGGCCTTTCTCAGAGTTGGTCAGGTTTCTTAAATCAGCCATAAGGACAACATTATTTATGCTGAGTTGGTCCTTATTGGGGAGCCCTAATTTGACAAAAGTTCTGAACTCATGGATTGAGTGAATTTCCGTGGTAGGAAACTGATGCAGAAAAGCAATTGTTTAATGAAGCCTGATGGAGATGGGCTCATTTTTCAGCTTTTCACATAAGATATGTATTTTTCTCTGGCCTGGAATGATAATACCAGGGGCGATGTTTGGTTCAAATTGAGATTTAGACAATGTTTATATACTTCATCCATAAAGACCTTCAAGGATATTAATTGTTAGTCCCGTCAGGACAATAACTTGTTCTGCGGATGGTATAGTGATGGTCTGATTTGATTGAGGTGGAATGCCATTTGACTCATCAATCTGAGGGGGAAGTGGTTTTACCTTTGACCAAGCTTTGGAATACTCAATTGGGATAACTCCATCGTTGTAGGCCAGATTTATGAATAGGTTGGGTTTCTTTTTCTCAACTGCTTTATTGCAGTTATAGTAAAGTGGAATAGCCTGGCCAAGAATGGTGAGAGTATCGTCCTTATGATTGGTAACAACTACATATCTTCTTAGGAAATTTGTCCCAATTAGGATATCGTAATTTGTATTTGGCAGCACTATGGAAGGTGCTGTTACTACAATGAATCCAAATCTGAGTGATAGGGTACTGTAGGCGCCCAGCGATCTGGTTGTATGCGCTCCAGATGTTCCTGATTGCTGACAGTGGGCAACATCGGGCGCAATTTTCATTTTTTAACCAACTTTGTGCTGATTATATTGATAGGAGCACCACTATCAATGATGGCCCAAACTTGCACCTTGTTTACCGCTATGTCCACATAAGTAAATTTAGAGTAGTTTTCAAAGATATTTATTGTATGAATGGTATGACTGTTGCCTGATTCCAGGTGTGCTTTCAGGCGTGAGCAAATATCTGGAAAATTTCTGCTAAGGTCTTCATGGGAATAGCTACTTAGACGTTGTTAAGCTTAGGCAAATTGGTTGAACGTCTGGGTTGTAGGTCCAAATCCTGATTAATAATTTGCTTTGCGTAAGTTTTGATACCTCTGTTTGGGCTTCTTTGGTTTTTTCAAGGGTTTAATTGTTTTTGCTGTGGCCCAAGTAGTGACCATCATGACATTATTAGCCTCAATATGGTTTAGGTTATTTTCAGCAACATCTTCGGCCCTAAGAGCTCATCAGGGTCAGGTGGAATGGCTTGAAAATAGGTGGAGTTAGAGCATTCCGCCTCTACTTCACCTGTTTTTATGCCACCTCACTGTCACTGTTAATTTCTAGAGCAAAGTTGATCCCATGTTTTTTGTTGGACCATCTGTAGCATTGGCTAGCAAAATGTCCTATTTGACCACATTTTTGACATGTAATCGGCCCTGTTTGTTGTTTTTGCTCAAATTTTTAGTTTGTATTTTGGAAATTTTTCCCCTGGTCGAACATAATGTTGTTTTTTGGGCCCAAAAATCGGGATTTTTGCTGATCTTTGGCTGATTAGGTGCTTTAAAATTATGGGAACATCTTCTCAAGTAATTGGTAATCTCTTGGATTTCCAAGCTTCCATTGAATTCAGGAAAAATGACGTTGTGCAGTTCCCAGAAGGGCATAATCGTGTGCTCCAATGCAATCTTGGCGTCAAACTTATCTATTGCATTGCACCCACGCAACTTGTGCCTCATGGAAGAATCTATCCGCAAATTCCTTTATAGTCTCATTATGATTGAATTCAATATTAAGAAGCTCTCTTTTTCGGGTTTCTAGTTTCTCAGGCCCTCCAAACTGTTTTGTTATTGCAATTTTGGCATCAATATAGGACCAATTGTCGCCCAAATAGGGATTAATGAGGTCACAGCTATAGTCATCAAGTGGGTTAATCAGTGCTGATTCTTTTGCATGGTCTGATACTCATCTCATTGCTTTTTCAAATAACTTGAGGAAAGAATGAAAGTTTCCATCCTTATCAAACTTTGGTAAATTCAATGGTTTGAAGTCTTATCACCCTGTTTCAGGCACAGGGGTTGTACTGTACTAGAACGCCCTGGTGTGTCATCTCCCATAATCAGCCCTCTTTCCCGTTAGGAAGTAATGGAGTCAGGATTGCTGCCAGTACTCTAGGCATAAAATGGATGTTTTAGATATCAGTTTTTGCATTGGTGTCAAAATCTGATGATTCTGATTCATAATATTGCTCTGAAAAACTGCATTCTGATGCCTGAATTTGGCCCTTAGTTTTTCCAAACTGTTTTTTGGCTGAATGGACAGAGCATTTTCCTACTTTTCTTTTGTAAAAGCTGGGTGAGCATCAACTGCTTTGTTTTTTGAGGTTGTCATACTTTTCCTCAAATAGATCTTGATAGGCGCTGCTTTTAATGACTTTGACCATACTATCTACTCAGGAATTTGCAGTTGATAATTGCATTCTGAGTTCCCAAATTTCTTGAGTAATTTCAGTGTTTCTGGCCTGCAATATTGACACAACTGTCCAAATTTTTGAAAATTCTCATTGTTAAAGGTATCATTCTCATTCCTATTTGGGATGACTGGCTTTGCTACATGAGCTCCCCCACCTTGACAAGATTTTGGGTGTAGGAGGTACCAGCTTTGGAGCCTTGGTGACTGGGAAAATAAACTGAGATGACCTTGTCTTTAGCATCCATCTCAATTTCGCTGTTTCATCTGAGTGAATCCGCCAGAAATTGGTTACTGGAATCCATTTGGAGAGTGTCATCAGTTTTGAGTGAGCATCAGTTGTGAAAATCTGAGGATCACTCGCTTGTTTATTGTTATCCTGCATGTCTATTCAGGCCAAAGTTCAGAAGATTGATCCTCGATAGTGCATATAGTTTATGGTAATTGGACCGATTAAAAACTCACTAGGCCTACTAAATTCGCCTTGACTCTTCTGGCCGATTTTAGGTGTAATTTTTCCTTCATGTTTGGTAACTTCTTCTAAGGAAGATAGATATACAAGCTGTGGATTAGGCGCGTCCAGCTTGTCAACACTTTCTCCAAAGAAAGGATTCAGTGAGAAAACCAGGAAAGAGATAAAATATCTGAAACTTTTATTATAAGCTATTTATCATATTAATCATTAGGCCAGGCGCCAGTATTTATACCTCTAGGGCATCTCCTGGCCACATTCCAGCAAAGTTTCAAAAGATATTTTACCACCTCATTTTGGCCCTTGAACTGATATGACTGAAACCTTTTCTTAGGTTCATTGGTGGCAAAATACTCTCAAAATCTGGAAAATTTTAGGTATAAAAATTGCGATAAAAGCATGCAAAATTGTCCTAGAATCTTCTGGATTTCAGTTTCATCATACTGCTGACAAATTACACCTTTTGTAAAATTTTGGCATCAATTGAAGTAAATGACGCACCCCTAATTGGGACGTTGGCAGGCCTCTCCCTTGATAGCACTAAGTAACCCCTTTTGGGCAGTCCACGCAAGTGCTATTGTGCCAATTACATGAATTGACATATGAATTTCGCCCTAGGGCAGGAAATTGATTATGTTTTTTCGTTCATATGATAATCCATGGGATTTTTAGACTTTAACTTTGGGTCAGTCCCAAACAATTTTGTATACAAGTGAATTGATAGTGTTCCTGATTATCAGGACCAATTGCTGAGATTTGATGCATAGGAAATTGGCCATAGTATGCAAGTGTATTTGGGCCAATCACTTTGATAAAATACTTGATTGAAATAACATTGAGATGTTTGGCCTGAATTTTATGATTGCCATAGGCTTTGAGGTAAGAATATAGGTGTTAGCTCAAGCGTCAAAGGGGTAATCAGCCTGATCTGATGGTTGTCAAAGGTTTATTTTGAGTCAACCACCAGAATCTGACAAGTCTACTTCACATGATATTGTGACTTATTTCACAAGAATAAATGAAATTGATGGCTGTATGAAGACAACTATATAGACATCGTTTTATCTACAAGTGGTTTCAACCCCAATCAGGTATCATATTACGGGAAAGTGATAATGACCTTACTTCAAGCAACTTAGAGATAAGATAATAAAGGTAACTTATCATTTAAATCTTATAAAGAAGTACATATATATGACCATTTAATTTTCTGCTATCTTTATTTAATAAAAAAAGGGTCCAAATGGGGGAAGGCTGGTGATCAAATCTTCAGTTAGTACTTCAATAAAATAGAATCCTTTGCTAATAAACTTAACCCCAATGTAAAAATTCCTAACACCCATAAAATCAAATTAGTTAATTCACCGCTTTCAATCAAAGAAGGGGGAAAAATCTTGAGCCTTACTTAGAAAATTAGCAGATTTAGGGCACACCATTGATGAGCTTTAGGTTTACACTAAGGCCCCTCATATTGATTTTAAACAATTTAAAGAGCGAAGAAAAAATTTTCTGTGAAATTTAATTTGGACAAAGTCAACATCATGAGAATTGGGAAAATCTGCGGTGAAAGCTGAGCACAATTGGGTGTATCAAGGCTAAAGTCCTTACAGGTGCGCCAACACAAACTTTCCAGCAAAGGTCCCTTCAAGGATAAGAAAAAATTTTGTTTTGTAAATTGTGAGATATGCAAGCATGCTGGAACCCCAGACAGAAGCAAAAAATTTGGCAGCAGGAACTGCATTTTGAAGCACCCACAATGTGCAAGCCAAGTCATTGCACAAAAGTCCTGAAGTTTTAGAGAAGATTTATGCATCCTGTTGTAAGAAGTATTCCATAGTCCCTGCCTCTTAGTTACCTCCAATTATAAAAACCCAGCACTCTGTTGATGATAGTGTAATGGGTTATTTCATTATGTTCTTTATAAAACTTCAAATTTTCAAAATTACTTTATGTTTTTTATGAATTTTCAAATTTTTTAGCCAGAAAAACTTTTCTTTCTCGTTGCAATCACTTTTGCAACCTATTCAATTAAAGTCTGAATCTAGTTTAATAATCTCACAGAGGAGATTAGTCTGCGCCCATGTCAGGGAGCAGTTGGGCAAGTAAGGTAAGAGGAGCAGATGGTAGGCCTGTGGCCTAAAATTTCGAAAATGCCCCAGAGAAACTGGCGGAATAGAAATTTTTTTAGAAACTGGCGGTCACTATTTCCCCAAGATCCTCGCTTGGCAAGCACAATGCAACCAGTACATCAACACGCCACACTCCAGCCACTTTTGTCGGTGGAATATGGAGTCTGCATGTTTCTGGACATCCAACAAACAGCCTTATGGGAAAATTTTTGTGGGGATGTGCACAGTTTTTTCCTGACCGCGGTGTACGTTGCACCTCACTCCATGTCACGCAGTTGGCTGGACCTAGGTTTTGAAAGCAAAGAGGCAGCAGATGAGGCTGCTGTAGTGCGCATGTGATCAACCTCCCCAAAGGGCAATGGGTCATCGAAACCAAACGCACCAGATGGACAAAATCCAACCAAATTTTCCTCACGTTTGACTTTTTGCCTACTACGGTAAAACGTGCCATTTTGGAGCAACATCTGAAAGATGGTTTCACTGTTTATGGCGAAATACAATCTTTCGAGATGCAACGCTTTAAACTGATGCCACACCTGTGCACCAGCAAAGCCATTGCAGTTCTGACCCTAACTGAGGAGATTGCAAAGGACCTAACCCAGATCCCGCACTCCACATATATTGAAATTGAAGGGCATACCACCCACCCTTTCTGGGTAACCGTGGACAGCGCGCCCCCATCTGCACCCACTGTGATGCATTTGGTCATAAGGCACACGCATGCCCCACCAAGGAGGGCATCACAATCCAAGAGCACCCCTCAGCAGCCATGGCCAGTGGAGAGGCGCACTACAAACCAACCATAAGCTCCAAAGAGGCTTTCCCATGGGGAGCACAAGGTTGCTACCTACTGGTAAAACCTATTTCCGCGCAAGAATGGAAGAAGGCCAAACAGGCCCACAGGGCCGCGGCCAAGGAGGCGGCCAAAATTATCACCGCTATCCCACACTCCCAACGCTAGGAGGACATCAAAACCTTCGTGGCGGAAGCAACTCAGGAATCCCTCGACCAATAAGATTGGGAAGCCCATGCTGATTGGGCCACCCAATCTAAGGATCCGATGGGTGACTTGATCTCACCCAATTTTTGCAACCAAGCTCCAGTTGAAACTAACTTGGGGTCTAACCTACCTGAAAATTTTTTTTGACCTGATCGTTGGTGCACTGAACTCATCCATACCGCAAAAAATTCGTTTGACATCAGGGAAACAAAAGAAAGGCAAAAGCCAATGTGGACCTTTCTGCTAAAATCAACAAAACTACAGATAGCATTGCTGCAAACACCTGCACTGCTGTGAAGGCCCATGGGGATCTAGAGGAGGCTAGTGGGCCCGGGTGCCCACCCCCTTGCACCTTCTGTGAGGGGGAAACCTTCACTTTAGGGACGTTGAATATTGCTGGACTCAAGGCCTCACCATCCTGGGCTAGGAAACTGAGTTTTTTCAACAAAATTTACCCGTGGATATCCTGGCCATCCAGTAGTCCCACTGTCCCCGAGGTTCTGAGGATGCTTGGAAAACCATGCTCCTCCCATCCCTATCCTTTTGGTCAGAGCGCTGTGGGGTGCTAGTTCAGAGAAACAATTTTTTCAAATTTTTATTTTTAGAATCCTTCCTCAAAGCCAAGTCCTCATTGTCACTTTCTTGGGGCTGACGTGGTGCATGCTATTGTCAACATCTATGCCCCAACCTGTGCACGAGAGAGTCAGGAATTTTTCTTGTCAGTAAAATCCCTCCCGCTACCCCATGACTCTTTTGTAGTAGGCGACATGAACTGTTGGCTAAACGCACCAACAGACCGTTGGCCTTCCTCCTCCCATGCCCCCCAGGGTCACATAGAACTTTGCGTTCTAAAGGCCACCCTTGGGTTAATGGATGCGCTGCTGTGGTGAGCTCCACTGCTCAAAAACATGACGCGCCCCCACATCCACAACGGCCAATTAAGGTCCATGTCCCGCATTGACCTTATCCTTATGCTGGTGAAATTCTGACCCCACATCTCCCACTTCAAAACAACGAAAATTAAATTCTCTGACCACCGACTGGTCTCAATAACCTACCACCTACCTGTCACAGTGGCTAAGGCCCCACAATGGTGCAAACTCTGCCTCCCCCCAAACTTGCGTCACCAGGATTTTCCACTTGGTGGAATCAGCAACTTTGGCAAAAGAGTTTGTTGCACCGTTTTGCGTGGACCCCATCTCCACATGGGCAGCCTTCAAAGAGGATATTATCCGCCACTCTCGCCACCTCTCATCCAGATGCTCATGAGCCACAACGGCTGTCATTTCGCGCGCTCTGGCAGAGTTGGCACACCTGGAATCCAACATCCCAGCTATAGGATACAGCCCTGCATGGGGCTGGAAGTGGGCGGAGGCAGTCGCCCACCTCAACGCGCTTGGAAGGCAACACAAACATCAGGTTTGTTTAGTACAGGGCCAAATGTATTAAAGAGGGTGACAAGTGCACCGCATTCTTTTTAAAAAAATTTCGCACCACGCCAGAGAGTGGCCTACACACAGGTGTGAAGATTTGATGATTCCATCGTGGATACGCCAGCTGAAGTGGCAATCGAAATACAAAAGTATTACTCTGAGCTATACCAATCTGATTCAATTCAGCCAGCCAAAGTGGCAGAATTTCTTGACCGAGCCCACATCTGCACTGTTTCCCAATACCCGGAAATAATGTATTTGATTACTCTGAACAAATTATGGACAGCCATCAGCGGTGCACCAAACTGGAAATGCCCAGGACCAGATGGCATTCCATATGAATTCTATAAAAAAGTACTTCAAATATATATCCCCACTAATGCTTGCCTCACTTAACCAGAGCCTTCTGTATGTGCCTCCTACCAGCAGGACAAGAGGCCTATACCGTCACACTCTTCAGAAAGGGGACAAGCTAGACTTAGCCAACTGGCGCCCCATTTCTTTAACTAACATGGATACAAAAATTTAACAAAAACCATGGCTAACCGTTTAAAGATTGTAGCATCTGCCACCATCTCCCCAGAACAATTTGGTTTCATACCCAGAAGGTCGATTTGGGACAACGTGCACTCTGTGGCTAACGCATGCCAGTTACCAGCCTCTTGGGCACTTTTATTTTTGGACCAACAGAAGGCCTATGATAGAGTAAACTGGGAATACCTCAGGGCCTGCCTCCATCAATTCTGCTTACCCCCTCGCTTCATAAACTGGGTGATGATGCTCACAGAATCTGTAACAATGGCAAAACTTGGCCCTGGCTTCCTAACGGAAGTAGTCCGCCCTCAAAGGGGCTTGTGACAAGGGGACCCCCTCAGCCCACTCTTATACAACTTCAGCCTTGACCCACTACTTCGAAATGTGAATGCCCAACTCACTGGGTTCCATGTACCAGGCCAAGCCCCACTCAAGATGATGGCATTTGCAGATGACTGTGTGGTTGGGGTGTCTAATAATAAAGATGCACGCGCACTTGAAGCTCTCATCCAGGAGTATTCCCGGGTAAGTAATGCTGCACTGAACGCTTCCATAACCAAAATAATCCTCCTTGGTCGGTCTCAAACCTGCTGAGCCCCAGCAACCAGTGCCCAGCCCGGCCCATCTGCTCGCACACATGCTCGCCCTCCCAGCTCATCCCACACCGCCCCACTGGTGCTCCCCTTCGTGCCACGCCCCACCATAGGGCCGGTCTGCCATCTGGGCGTGTAAGTGGAGGAAGGCGTGTACGCATCAGCATTAATGGATAGTCATATTCTAGACAGTGTTATGAAGCGCATCGCCTCCCTCAGAGCCCACCCTACCTCCCTTACTGGCAGGGTTGTTTTAGCCAACTCTATGCTCCTCTCCAAAGTCTGGTTTGGAGCCCACGCCATCCCCTTCTCCCCAAGCTTCTTCAAATCCTTGTATGCCCTGCTGCAAGGATGGCTTTGGTCAGGCCGCCCTCCACCGTACAGCTAGAGGTCATGTTTGGCCCTCATCATCATGGTGGCATGGGCCTGCTTGACTTCAAAACCCATGCTGCCAAGATCCTGGGCACCTAGATTGAGGCCATCACCGCCCCAACGCTCCCCTCCCAACACTGGTCCTGCGCGGCCCGCTCCAACTTCTCCCGCACTTTGGGCCTCAACAATCCATCGAACCCTCACTCCCTGATGAAATACCTGGCTTCACACCCATCGTCCACAGTCCTCACGGGACTAAAACCTACTACAAACGAATCCTCCTCTCCATGCGGAGCGCTGAGTGGAGAATTTGTATTAGCGGACACACAACCCAGAGAGGCCGCCCCTCTACTCAGTTCACACAAGAGGTACAGGGGCTACCCATCCAAGATGGCATGATCCCCACACGGCCCCATATCAAATCCAGGGTGGACTACCCGGACATGATGGACATCCCTTACTCCATTGAGACCCAAAAAACTATCTGAAAATAAGCACACCATCCTCTGTTGCAGCCTCAAATCCGTTCCCATGTGTGGCGCTGCCTGAGGCGGGTGTACTGTACGGCTGAGCGCTCTAACGCTTTACACTCATCCTGCGTCATGTGTGGCCAGTATGTAACGCTGTTCCACCGCCTGGAGAAGTGTCCTACCTCTAAAGTGATATGGCGCGAAGTTCAACGCCTGCTGGGCCAGGATCAAACACATCCCTTCAGTCTGTCAAGAGATATGTTTACTTTATCGATGGCCTCCCCCTTCCACCCTCCCTCCGTGCTCTGGTGGTTGCAATCGCCATGTGGACTTTATTACACGATTGTCTTGGATGCCGTTGCAGGCTCCACCCCCACCCTCCCAGAAGCTGTCCACAGATTCCGGTCTCATTTGATGGACCACTTTCAGGCGTGGTTATTTGGATACCTCCCACTGAGTCACTGACAGCTGGTCTCCCCCTGGTTCCCAGTTTGGTTCATCAAATCAGACCCTTTCCTCCACACGTGTTCAATTGTGGCTACGGCCCCTTCACACGTTCCCTCCCCCTCCCCATAGTGGCGTTCCCGCTGGCAACAAGAGATAACATCGCTTCTCTGGGGTGCCTTCCCTGTTCTAAGTTTCGCTTGTTTTGGGTTAAGTTTGGAAGTGTCCGTCCCATGGTTGGCCTTCCTCGCAATAAATTCAAATTCAAATATTTTAGCCGTCCCAAAGTAACCACCCTAACCAATGGAGAGATTGCAATCATTTGTATTAGTTTTGATCATGGCCATTGTTGGTAATCGAGATGAAGGATTAATTGAAGTCCCTATTCTAAATTGAACCATAGTGTTTTGACTCTTGAGCCTATTCAAACGAGCTTTATCTCAATGGCACTAAACCCAAATTTAATCAGGAATCTTCACATGTTTGAGAATTAATGACGACCACTTCAGGAATCTCATCCCCGCTTTCTTATTCACAAGAGGCGCGGTTTCCATCACTCTGGTCGTGGGGGCAATGAAGTACAATGAGGGTGCCACCCAGGGGTCAATTCAGAAGGCCATGAAAGATCCTGAGTTGATGGAGCCACAAAGATCCTTGAGGCACCGTGTCCCTATTCACCCTATAAACATGGATACATTTTAAACTAACAAATTAATCTTTATTCAGTCTATTCTTACGTTTTTGACCTCCTCTAGCATAATTGGCTCTGCTTTTGGCTCTGAACTTAAACTTTACTAAGTTCTGAGTTTCAAGTCCTGGTGCAATCGCTTTTTGCAAATTTTCAGCTTTATGCCCACCTTCAAACCTTTATGACAGTCTAAAGAATTGTAATGCCAACAAAAAGTGGTGCTTACTACAGGGGACTCTAAGCTATCCTGAGTGAAAACGTCTATCACAAACAATGGAGAATACTAGCAGTCCTGAAGAGCAATCAGCTGATCAGTTGAGAAGCGTTGCTCAGTGTTAGTACCTTGCAGTATGAAGTGCTTCCCACACAGCCTGAGAGTTTTTTATTCTTGGCTACATTTTAGTTCTCCCTGCCCTCTGTTGATGGAAGTTAATACCAACTTCAGTATGAGAACCTTTATGACATTGTCCAACAGTAATAAATGGCATCTACTCCATGGGTCCCCACTCCAGCCGCTCCCAAGCCTCTTCTGGTCCTTCTACCATGCGGGATCTTTCAACCTCGGCCCAGCTGCTAGCAGGAGAATTGACGCCCGGAACTGAGTGCTACCTTTGGAACTTTTGTTCACCCAGCTATTCTTCACCTCCTCTATCTAGTCAGGTTGCACCATCATGAAGTCTCTCAACAACTGGGGCTACCCAGACCTTACACTCCCATGTTGTTAATTTTTACAACGTTGCCCCATCCTTCGTCCACAACAACTGAGAGGCCATTACTAATAACTAAAAAATTAATCAATGAAGCCCAAGAACAAATCACTATGTTTGATAGTGGAATATCCAGCTTCCTGAAGACCAACTGCGTCAGAATTTCCAGCTCCATAAGTCTGGAACCAGCGCCTTTACCAAGTTGAAGATCTGGTATAGACCCTGGAACAACACTATTGGGAGATGGCCCCTCATGATTACACCTCCAGGATTGAAGGGCCTAAAGGTCTTATAGGCCTCAAGGGCCTTCTGGCCCCATGGCACCCACCCCTGAAGACCCTGATGACCCTTAGCAAAAGGATCTTTTGGCAGCCCTAGCCACCTTACGTGATCAAATATGGAATGTAGCCTAGGGATTCATACTCCAATTAGATGGAGTCCCCCTCAACCTTAAGGGTCTCCATTGAGGCATTATCAAACAGAATTAATAAATTTTAGCGCCTTCAACAAGCTTACCAATAGACACATCTCTCAGCTTGAACAAACCTATTGAGGGTTCAAGACCCATCTGACCACCCTTGAGAGTCAGCTTCTCCTTCAGGTCACCGATATTCAAACCCTAAAGGAGAAGGTTACCCCATAAGGCTTCCATTTTCTCCCTCAACCAGAATTGGGATGATATCCAAAAAGACCTAAATGCCTAAGATGACGTTTGGACCAGCTGGTCCCCTGTGACTATGCAGAGACTGAGATCCCTGAGCTGGCTCTAATTCCTGGCGTTAATACCCTCTACACTCCTCTTGTAACTAACTATGAACCTAGTTATATAGAAGGTTAACCCCTGTCTAGGAAAGCATCGCCTCTTTCCTGTATGCCTAAAAATGTTCCATAGAAGAAGCCACCGACTGGCAAAAAGTGAATCATAATCCCTCCTTCCAAAACAGCACTGCTCAGGAGTTCATAACTCCCCACTTAAAAGAGTGCAACGCCTGGGAACAGGTCTGTAAGGCCATAATCCAGAGTTTGTCAGAAATCAAACACTGGCCAATCAAAAAACAAGCAATCATGGGTATCCGCCTGTGTAAAGGAGAAAGACTTATAGAGTTTGCCATCCATTTCTATGCCCAAGCGCAACCCTTAGTCCTTACAAATTGTATCATCGTGGATGACGCTATCATCGCTGTCAAATCCACATTAGGATCCTACCCTGAGGTTCAAATGCATATGTTTGGTCAGAAGAATGGGTTTACCTGTATACAGGAAATCTAGGAAGCACTTAACAAGATCCCTGAATTAACCCTACACTCTAAGGCTACCTATACAGGTCCCTCTAATCATCCTTGAGTCCATGTGGTTGAAAATCAGAAGAATCCTTGACCTCAATGCACCTACTGTAACAGTTTCAGACACAGCGCCAAGATAAGCTGAAACGACTTTCCAAGGAGGCGGGAAATGGGCTTTCAGTATGAAAGATGAGGCGCTCCATGCTGACATCCCTACCACGTCTCATTATCCTCCATAACCTTGAACGAACTTAGAGCTATTGTGCATGTAGGAGATTTTTGGTATCCATCAATAAAGAAGAAATTGATACTGCTTACTCTTCTTATGATGACTCTCCCATATTTTCATGCTACCGCCCCAATTTGAAGGTTCAGTTACCCACATCACAGTTTGATTTCATAAGATCTTGGTCCTCACCATAGTTGACAGTGGCTCTCCATGAACGTCATATTGTCCAAGTTAATGAAGCGCATCAAGATGGCTCCAGATTTGCCCCATTACATGGGTTATGGCATAGCTGGCCCAAAATGCACCTATTCTATAGGGGCCTATTCCTCTCTTCATGTAAGTTTTGGAAAGCTCGCTGTAAACACCCCCACTGTTGTGCTAGATAACCCAAGCTATGACCTTCTCCTTGGGAATCAGTTCCTTTGAGACTACTCAGCAGTATGTAAGTCCTGAAGACCAGCCCCTACAACTGGATAGGGAGCAGCATCCCTTTTGGACCAAAAGGGGGCCAAAGGCCCAAGTGGACCACCTGTCACAGTTGAGTGACCTGGCATATGTGGTTGATGAGCGCTGGGTGACTGCCCTTCCTCCTAGAGTTATTCAGATCTCTCCCCTCCCCCTCTCCAACCCTGGTAAAATTAATAGAGGGGACCTGTTAGGATATTATGCAGGCCAGGGGCCATGGGCGGGCCCCTGGGACCCCTCACTCACCAGGGGAAACTTACCAAAATTTAAAGAAACAGCCAGTGCTAGTATTAGAGCCCAGTCTGCAAATTCCAGGCTAATGGAGCTGGTCAGGAATGGTTGGGTCTAAAAATCAGATTGGAACTTAATTCAGGTTTTGAACCAGGTTACAAGTGACTCAGACCATTTGCTCCTACCCTCAGAACAGATCTGGGAAGTTCAGATCATGTGGATAATCAATTTGAAAGTTCAGACCAGGTTGCAGATGACCGGGCACCAAGGCCATTGCCCCCAGGGACAAATCCAGGAAATCCAAACCATGTGAACAGCCCAACTTGAATGGTCAAGGTCCAGATCAGTACCACTGACCTGGTCTGGCTCCAAAATTTCTGGAAAATCTGCAAAAGTTTTTTCAATTTTTGCCAAGATTTTGGGCATCCCTTCACTCCCCCACCCGCCAGCCAACCAAACCCCATCGCCAATCCTCAATCACCCAATCCCTCAGCCTCCCCACTATGCAATTCTCCCAATACTTAAGGCAACTGCTGCTGATGGGCAGTTGTCAGTTCATTTTTTATTCTCCCCATGCTTTGCACTAAAATAAATCCTGAATACCCCAAATGCCTTGCCGCAGACTCTGACTGTTTGTTTTCTTATTCAAAATTCTGCCAATCAATCCGGCAAAGCATACCACCACCCAAATAATTATCTTGATGATCGCCAAATGGGTCATCCGATCACTCGACCCCACCATGTGGCGGTGGATCATATCCTTGGTAAACTGCCTCAAACTTGATGACGGAGTTGCCTCTCTGTCCATTTTCATGTACCTGTCAAATGTGAACCCATCCGTTCACTTTGCCATTGGGTTTTCTGAGAGTGCTCTCCTATCAGAGCAGCCTCAGGGCGCCCCGCCCTGATGCCCGTGGACTCGCCCCCGTACCTGGCTTGTCCACCGCTAATCCCACCAACCTGAGGGTTCCAGAGTACCCTGACCAAGGGGGACTAGGCCCTAACGCTCGTCGCAGGTCTGTTTACCCCTCCAACAGCACCCCTGCCCGCGCGGTGGGACATGTGCTGCTCTTCTCTGGTGCACAGACTCACCTACCCATAACCAAAGGCCAGCAACCGCAAACCCTGGAGGAGTCATCATCCTCCCCGCCTCTCCCACCCTTGGGGGTTGCCCCCGCAAGACTCATGTTTGCCCCCATTGCAACCATCTGGTTTGCCTTGGGGGCCTTTGGTATATTTATAAACATTTACTTTCCTCATGTCCCCACTAGATCTCCCCTTCTTTTAGTTTCACGGACCGCTGCGCACTTGGCATTCTAGGCTCTCTGCTGGGTGATCACACACCCTGACTGGGATCCCAGTCTAATTCTTATCAGCCGCTTCCATGACACAGTAGTAGATTACAATGACGACTTTATATTCCTACTAGGTCTTTGGGTCCCCTTTATCTTCAAAACCTCTTGTGACTCTAAGATGGATGTCAAAGCCTGAGCCTGTTTACTGGAGAGTGAAGGCTTAATCAATCAACTTAAATATCATGTAAGTGGACCTCAAGTCTGATTACCCCTGCTGTTGATGGGTAAGAAGGCATGCCTATCTACTTACCTAGGTCAGCTACAACACCTCTAAAGTCCTAAGTCATTGCCAACACCCAGATCCAGGTTAACATCCCCTCTGGAGCCTACTGAAAATATGAGGCCTAGACAACATGTCCACCAAGGAGGTGCTAACTTGCCCAGGAATTCTAGATTCAGCTTATGCCAGATCTATATCAGTGTTGCTGGCTAAACTTACTGACATACCTAAAATAGTAGGTCCAACCATTCTCGCTACCTATGTCCACCTCCTATCATTGGAGGCTGTCAATGTTTTATGAAGCTTTGGGAGCCTAAGGAGATTTGTCTTGAAAATGCTTCCATTTGTGGGCCTGATCAACACACTTATCAGTAAAGACCTCTCGGACAACCAACAATGCAAGGTTTAAGAGTTGTTTGAGGAGTATTTGGACCTGTTTTTGGCCTCAACGTACAACTTTGGAAGAATGAAGAGAGTCTTACATCATGTGGAGGCTGGGGACGCTCCCCCTTCCTGTCCCGACCTTACCAAAAGAGCAAGGTTGAAGAGGCCCAGGTGGCGGTGGAGCTCAGATGACTACTAGATGCCAAACTCCTAGTACCATCATGCAGACCTTGGGCCTCTCCTCTTCCTCTAGTTCGGAAGAAGGATGGAAGCCACTGAGTGGTGATAGACTACCAATGACTCATCTCCATTACCAAGAAGGACAGTTATCTTGTCCCAAATCGATGATTTCCTCCATCTGCTCGCTGCATTGCAGTAAAGTTCCCTCTTGGACCTTACCAGTGGATATTGGAAAGTTGAGCTCACCCTTTAAGATTGGGCCAAGTGTGCTCTCATAGCTAATGAGGGACTATTGAGCCCACAAGGACGCCCCAGGGCTCTGTAACGCCCCATCCACTTTCTAACACTCCATGGACGGGATCCTTGAGAACTTGAAGCTTTCATTCGTCCTCATCTACCTAGATGACATTACTTTTTCTCACAAACTTTTAATGGACACATTGAGCATCTCAGAGAAGTCTTCAATCGGCTCCAAAAGGCTTCTATAAAGCTTAGACCCTTGAAGTGCTCTTTCTTACGGGTATAACTGGAGTTTCTTGGACACAAAATTTCAAAGGATGGCACTCAGCCTATATAGGACAAAGTTGACGCCATAGAAAGAATGTCGCGCCCCCAAAGCTTAAAGGATATCCAGGAGTTACTAGGCATGGTGGGCTATTATAATCAGTTGATCCCCTGGATTTTCAACCTAGATGAGCCACTATTCTACCTCCTACAAAAATGTGCTGTTTGAATGACGGCCTGAACAAGAACAGGCTTCTAATGACTTGAAAACTGCTTTATATACTAAATTTATTCTAGTATACCTGCAGTTTAACCAGCCCTTCTTGTTGTTTATAGATGCAAGTGATGCCACCGTCAGGGCTATCCTAGACCAGCATAACAAAAATCAGGTTGACCATCCATGGCATATTTTAGTAAGACACTTCATAAAGCCAAACGGAACTACAGTGTTACCAAGAGGGGTTCCTGGCTGTCTTAATAACCCATAAACAATTTTTGGCCTTATCTCTATGGTACCCACTTTACCATAGTCACCAACCACTCCTCGCTCCGGTGGAACCAGCAAATGAAGGACCCAGATGGCCGTTTATCCAAATGGGCCTTGCAACTGCAGAGCTGATATTTAACCATTGTCCATCACATGGGCGCAATTCACCAAAACATGATGACCTCTCCAGAATGCCATTGCTAGCAGTGTTAACCCCAGAGGAGGACTAACTGTACAATCTAATAGGTCAACTTGAGCGATGGGATTTAGAAACTCCTGAGGTCCAAGCTGATCTCTGAAGGATGACCTGAGACACACAAATTAAGGATGGGTTGCTCTACAATAGGGTCAATAATAAATGGCTCCCTTAGGTCCGCCCTTCTTCCTAAATGAATGTTATTCTAGAGGGTCATTCTACTGTGGGACATGGTGTGGTTAAGAAGACTCACAAACGTCTGAAGTCACGATGTTACTGGGATCAAATGGAAGAGACCTTCCAAGAGGTCTTAGAGGCAAATATGTTTTCGCTGATCCCAAGACTGAGCCAATCCTCAATTTTAACTTTCAGTCATTGCCCTGTTGGGGCCATTAAATATCATTATCATTGATGTGGAGGTCCCTCTTCCCACTGGGTTAAATGGCCATAAGTATATTCCTAGCCGTGGACCATCTAAATAAGTGGGATGAAGTGATTTGGTCCCATCTGCCACCGCCAATTTACAGCCCTCTTTCTTGTTTGATTCGTTTTCAACCAGCATGGGTGCCCCCAAACCTTACTTTTGGGCAACGGGTTGAACTTCACCTCACAGTTAGTTCAAGAAATTACCTCGTTATTTGGCACAAACCAGATTTTTGTAACCCCTTACCACACATCAACTAATGGGGTGGTAGAACTTTCTAATGGAATTCTTATCTCCATATTATGTAAGATGGCCACCTCAGATCCTGCTCGCTGGAACCACTACCTACCCAGCGCTTTTCTTGCCTGTAGGATTAGTTACCACTGAGTCATCAAGATGTCCTCATTTGAAGACATGTATAGTCGTGCTTCCCATCTACTAAGTAGCGTTTAGCCATTGCTTGAGACCTCCACTCCTGAAAACTCTGAGTTAACTATGAGGGCCTTAGCTGATAAAATTTTCCAACTTTAAGCCCTAGCCACACAAGGCATTGACACCACTACAGGAAGAGAGAAATCCCAATTCAATCTTGCCTTACCCTCCTCACAACTTTCTAATTAGGTGATCTTGTTCTCTTTTATCACCATTAACCTGGAGGTCAGCAAAATAAGTTCGACATTCTTTTGTCCAGACCTTACAAGGTTATGCATAAGGTGAAGTCAGAGTACTCCATTGCTAACGTCACCCAGGGGACTGTGGTTAATAGGGTTCCTGGCCAGTTCCTTCGGCCCTATACCCCTCTAAAAAGATCTTGAGGGAGGTGTTGTTATGATTTGAGATGAAAAACAAATTGAAATCCCTACTTCTGAATTGAGCCGCAGTGAATTGACTCTCAAGCCTATTCAGATGTAGTCTTATCTCGATTTTACCAAACCCAAATTTAATAGGAATATGCATGTGTTTGAGAATCAATGGAGATGACTTCAGTAATCTCTTACCACTTCCAGATTCACAAGAGGTGTAGTTTTACCACTCCGTTAATGGGAGCAATGAAGTACAATGAGGGTGCCACCAGGAGGTCAATTCAGAAGGCCATGAAAGATCCTGAGTGGATGGGGCACATTTTTTATTTTTTTTATTTGAGGATGGCCAACCAGGGGACAGACACATCCAATATGTAGAGAAGAGGAAAACGGAAAACAGAAAAGGGAAGAGAGCGCAAAACAGAGGAACTCAAAAGATACGACTTGGCACACTTGGGTATGGCTAGGAGCCACGGGTGGTGGATGACTAGACCTTAAGTGGCATGGCAGCTTAGGGGCTAGTAGGGTGTACCGCATATGAAGACTTTGAGGTTTTCAATGTCATAATGAAAGAACCAGATTGGAATCCAGTTGCCCATCTGTTTCTACCATTTGTGTTGGAGTGAGCTGAACAGCCAGGCTTGGAAGTGGTCGGCCAAATGGCTGTGGAACCTGACGATGGCTTGGTTGAAATTGTGGAGGATCCCATTGAAAGCGTCGAGGGTAATTGTGTGAATGGACCATATTGCAATACTCACAATTAGAGCACTTAGTGTCTGGGGGATAGGCGAGGCCATGTTGAGTGCCAGGATATTGCGGGATAGTCAAAATTCGGCTGTAGGTGATTGTTGAAACAAGTGCATCACGTTGGCCCAGATATGCGCGGATGGCGGGCACTCTTCCAGGCGGTGTGCTAGTGTGTTGGGTCCACCGCAGATGGCTCATGTCTTGAACATTGAGAAAGTATGGTCGGCTGTTATAAACGTACAGCGCATGTATTGCCACACTGTGGAGCACACTTGTGGGGATAAGAGGGGGCAGTGATGAGGTCCCACAGCTGCTTTTGGGTGCGCAAGTCATATGGGATGTCTTGGTGGTCTATTTATTCAATCTGGGAAAGAGGAAAGGGTGGTAGTGGGGCAGGCGCGTTAGACACTGTTTGTCCCCTGTGGAGTTGCATGTAACCAGTTTGAGGGTGAAAGTCTTCGGATTGCTGTGCATAGGAGAAGCTCCAATCCCCTTGTCTTAGGTTGTACAGGATACGTTTGAAATACCGGTTGGTGTTGTGTGGTCCAGTGGCAGTTGGATGTGTTGCAAAGTATTTCATCAGAGTTGCAGGGTTGGAGGGGGACCTCAGATGTAGTGCCCTTGCGAAGTTGGTTTGGGCTGCCTTAGCCCAGTGGGGGGATGGTGGGTTGGGTGACGTTGTGAGAGCTACCCATGAGCCTAGGATTTGCGTTGCTCTTTCCGTGAAGTTGAGCAGCCCCATCCCGCCTTTCTTCCGTGGGCCGTACATGGTCTCCAGCCTGACAGGTGTGTGGTAACCAGACCATAGCCAGTTCTGCAGGAGCTTGTAGACTGCGTTGGTAAAGTTGGCGGAGAAGGGAACCGCGTGGGCAGCAAACCATAACTTTGACAAGATCAGGGAGTTGGCTAACACAACTCTTCCAGTTAAACTAGCTTTACTCCTCCGCATACATGTCATTCTTTTTGTGATGTTGTCCAAAATGTTGGTTTTGATGGTGTCAAGTGCATATCCACTGACTTCGAGCCATATGCCCAGATGACAGACTGGGTTGGTGGCGGGGTGGTGTGCAAAGGGTAAACACAGTGGTTTTACTGGCTTGGATCGTTGTTGTGTGGTTGGATGTGTGGTTGGTTGGTTTGTGTGGTGGTGGGAGGGTGGGGCCCAGTTTGAACTGAATTTGCCCATAACAATTACCTCTGTTTTCTGTTTGTTCAGCATGGCGTTACTTACTGACTCATACTGGTGAATAATGCGCTCAATCGCCCTGGCATCCCTATTGCCTGAGACTCCAACAACGCAGTCATCAGCAAAGGCTAGCATTTTGGTTGGTAGTTGTCCCTCCAACCTGATTCCAGTGAGCTTTGAGTTTGCAATGCGGAGGAGAGGGTCAAGGGTAAAATTGTATAGTAGGGGGCTAAGCGGGTCACCTTGTTTAAGGCCCCTTTGGGGGGTGATGGTGTCGGTTAGGAAACCTGGGCCTCTGATTGCAAACCTGGCTGAGCGCGTTAGGAGGAGCGCCCAGTTTATAAAGCGGGGTGGTAGGTTGAAAGCCTTTAGACACTGTTCTAGGTAACCCCAGTGCACTCGGTCATATGCTTTCTTTTGGTCCAGGAAAGCAAGGGCGCCTGTGGGGTTAGCTTGGCAGATGTTGGCAATTGTGTGGATGTTATCCCAAATTGAGCGATTTGGGATGAAGCCAAACTGATGGGGGGAGAGGGCTGTCTGAGCAATGCAACCCAGACGTTTGGCTAAGATTTTAGTTAGTATTTTGGTGTCGGTATTGGTGAGAGCGATTGGATGCCAGTTGTTTAGGTCTGCCTGGTCTCCTTTTTTGAAGAGTGTGACCACATATGCGTCTTGGCCGCCAGGTAGTAGGGATGTGTCTTCCAGGCACTTATTCATAGTTGCCAGTAGTATTGGTGCGATATATTCAAAATATTTTTTGAAAAATTCATATGGTAGGCCATCAGGCCCAGGGCACTTGTTGCGCGGGGTTGATCTTATTACCTCCCATAGTTCATCTTTAGTGATGGGTGCTACAAGGTCTGGTTGACCAGCTATAGTGTCAATATTAGCGGATGATAAATTTTTTTCAATTTCTCTAGGTGATGCAAAATCCGCCTGTGTACAGGTCGGTGTAAAATTGGTGTAATTCAGCTGATATTTCTGATGGTGTGGATGCCAGTGTGTCATCTGCTCGGCGGACCTGTGTGCAAGTCGCCAAAGTTGAAATTGGTTTAAAATGGCGGAAAAATTGGGCCATGTGAGTTTCTCCAGATAAAATGTATTTTGATTTGTAGCATACTTCGGTGTAATGCTGGTGTTTTCTAAAGAGGGAGTTTACCTGTGTGGATAGCTGGAACCACAGGTGGCCCCATTGGGGGGTGTATCCCTCGCGAGGTGTGTTGTTTTCTAAGTGTTGAAGCTGTCTGATAGCCTTGTTGATTGTCGCGGACATTGCGGCTGTTTTTCTGGAGTTCAGGTGGCAGGCTTTCTTGGTTGCATGAGCCTTTGAATATTTCCCACTCAGCGATAGGGTTCCCATTGGGTGGTCATCTTTCTTGCTGTGTTGTTAGCACCATCTCAATCCAAAGTTTAAGCTCCAGAAGATGGATGGTGCTCAGGTGAACTCTGTGCCAGGTTGGTGGCTTTTTGTATTTTTCTGAGGATGATAATGCTATTGAGACCATCCAGTGGTTGGAGAAAGGGATAATTGTTGTTGTAAAATCTGATACTCGGTGCCAGAAGTCTATAGGGGCGAGCATCAGGTCAATCTGGGTCATTGAGACCAGCTGGTTATTGTTGTGGTGGGGCCTCGTCATGTTGGCCAGGGTGGGGGCTTGTTTGGGAATGGTGTCACATAGGCCCAGCATTGCCTTTAGTATGCATAGTTCCATGTGGCTGCGGGGTATAGCCTTAGACTTGGGCCAGCAGTTGGTAATGGTGTTAAGCCAGCAGTTGAAATCTCCCGCAAAAAACGTTGCCTTGGGGAAAGGGATTGAGAGGATATCAGAGAAAAATTTTTGGCGGTTGTTCAGATCATTTGGGGCATACACACACACCACGGCAAAATTTTCTCCATTCCACTTGAGGTCTGCTAGAAGCAGCCATCCCTCCAGGTGGGAGGATGTGCTTCAGATATTTACTGGAGGGTCACAATTTGTTTGAATTACCACCCCACAGTGGTATGTCCAAAAGGATTTGGCTGGAAGGAGCATGGTTGACCATGACTCCTCCTCCCCCAGTGGACAGTGGGGTTCTTGGATGGCCAAGATGTCCATGGGGATATTGTGCAGGAAAGCCATTTTTTTGGCCTGGGATGTGGGGGCCTTGGCTCCCGCGATGTTGAGCATCCCTATGTTGATTGCAGTAGTCTGCACATCAGGAACGCTGGGGCGACCCACTGAGGTCACCCAGTTCCTTATCATGGGTCATACTGCGAGTATGGGGCTGATTAGCCAGATTGGTTCCAGTGTGTTGGTCGGCGGTCTTAGTACTGGTTTTGTTCGGTTTCTTCTGGCTCAGATTACTCGTGGAGTTTGGGTCTGGCGTGGGTTGGCTTTTGCCCCATCAGCAAAAATTTTTTTTCGCCGCTTGCCTGTGGGTTTGATGGGCAGAAACTAGGAGTTGGGGTGATTGGGTTTTGTGCATAAGTGTTGTCACATTGTGATTGGCTGAAATGGTCTTCCATATCATTGCTTATCACATGTGATTGGCTGGGAGGATCCACAGTGGTGCAAGGTGGATCTGCTCCCACTTGGTTGGAGGTGTTTGATTGGTTGTGTCCAAAAAATTCATCATTTTGGTTGCATTGGGTTATATGTGGGGGATCTGATTGGTTATTCCGCTGTGCTGCCATGGCATCCACCTGAATCTGTTCCAGGGAAATTGTGGTGTGGGTTTGGGTCTCAGCGGAACTTGCGGCCTGCTTGCAGGTGGTCTGTGTGTGATGGCGGTCCTTGCACAAAATGGGCTTGACCAAAGCAACGTCAGCTCTTTCACCCCAATAGAAGGCGAAAGTGGAGTCCTTAATTTTGCCAAAAGTTGGGCTTGTTTCATCCATATTGTCCTCACAAAATTCCGGTGCTTCAATCCTGCACTTGATGGGGCATGCATGGTCTTTGTGGCCTATAGCTGAGCAGAATTTGCAGATAGGTGGGGTGTGTTCTGGTGTGATGCAGAAGGGGCGAGATATGCTGCCATTGGGGAGGTTGATGGTCACTGTGCAGGGAATGAGGGTGATATCCTCTACCATGTCCTGATCAGGTTCTATAATGGCTATTGCCTTCCCTGTACACAGGTGGGGCAGGAGGGGGAATTTCTCAAATTCAAACTGTTTGATTATGCCATAACCTTTGAGGCCCCCGCGGAGCTTGTCTGTGAGGATATCACAGTGCATGGTGCTTGGGAGTCAGTCAAATATGATGAATAGGTCATTTGCCTCATTCTGTCATGTGTGCACACGTGCAGATGGTGCGGTCTTCATTGTTAATCTTTATGGAGAATACATTTTTGCTGCTTCCGCCGCTTCTTCCATGGACATGAACCTGACGTCCACCCATCCTCTATGTAAATTTTTATAATTTACTGAGACGGTGTTTGGGAAAGTTGTGGAGAAGGCCTCCCCCATTTTTTCCCATGATTTGAGGGAAGTATGCTGACCATAATTCTAAGGCCATGCTCAAGGGAGGACAGGGGTTGGGAGTGTTCTATTTTGGTATATGCGCCCATTTTTTGCAGAAATTGCAAAACTCTGGGTGTGGCACTGTACTCACCCTTTTTGGTGGGAGGGTGTGTCAACATTCCACTGGGGCGTTTTTCCCCAGCGGGTTGGGAGGGCTTTGGGCCTTTTGTGCTGGCCACTTTCGCCCAACTGGTGTTGTTGCAGACAAATTTGCTCATATTCCTGGTTGATTGTCAATCTCAGAGAAATTGCGTAGAATCATGTTACTAAAAGTGATAGTAATAGGAAAGAAAAGCTTACTGAATCTAGTTTGATAATCTCATTGAGGAGATTAGTCTGCGCCCATGTCAGGGAGCAGTTGGGCAAGTAAGGTAAGAGGAGCAGGTGGAAGGCCCGCGGCCTTAAACGTTCAAAAACGCCCCGGAGAAACTGATGGAATAGACAAAGATTTTAAAAAACTGGTGGTCACTATTACCCCAGAGATACTCGCATGGCAAGCACGATGCAACCAGTACATCAACACGCCACACTCTCAGCCACTTTTGTTAGTGGAATTTGGAGTCCGCGTGTTTCTGGACATCCAACAAACAGCCTTATGGGAAAAATTTTGTGAAGATGTGCACACAATTTTCCTGACCGCGGTGTACGTCGCACCTCACTCCATGTCACGCAGTTGGCTGGACCTAGGTTTTGAAAGCAAAGAGGCAGCAGATGAGGCTTTAGCAGTGCGCGTAGTGGTTGACCTCCCCAAAGGGCAATGGGTCATCGAAACCAAACACACCAGATGGACAAAAATAAACCAAATTTTCCTCACGTTTGACTTTTTGGTTACTATGGTAAAACATGACATTTTGGAACAACACCTGAAAGATGGCCTCGCCATATATGGCGAAATACAATCTTTCGAAATGCAATGCTTCACACTGATGCCACACCTGTGCACCAGCAAAGCCATCGCAGTCCTGACCCCAACCAAGGAGATCGCGAAGGACCTAACCCAGATCCCGCACTCCACTTTTATTGATATTGCAGGGCATACCACCAACCCATTCTGGGTGACCGTGGACAGCGCGCCCCCATTTGCACCCACTGTGACGCATTTGGCCATAAGGCACATGCATGCCCCACCAAGGAGGGCGTCACATTCCAAGAGCACCCCTCAGCGGCCATGGCCAGCGGAGAGGCGCACTATGAACCAACCGCAAGCACCAAAGAGGCTTTCCTGTGGGGAGCACAAGGCTGCTACCTACTGGTAAAGCATATCTCCCCACAAGAGCAGAAGATGGCCAACCAGGCCTGCAGGGCCGCAGCCAAGGAAGCGGCCAAAGCCACCACCACTATCCCACACTCACAACGCCAGGAGGACATGGAAACCTTCGCGGTGGAAGCAACTTGGGAATCCATCAACCAATCAGATTGGGAAGCCCATGCTAAGTGGGCCACTCAATCCGAGGATCAGATGGGGGATTTGATCTCACCCAATCGTTGCACCCAAGCTCCAGTCAAAACTGACTTGGGACCCATCCCAACTGAAAAAAAAAATTTGACATGCTCAATGGTGCACCAAACTCATCCACACCGCAAAAAATTTGTCCGACATTGGGAAAACAAAAAGTGAAGGCTAAAGCCAATGCAACTCTTTCCGCAAAAATTAACAAAACCCTGATAGTGTTGCTGCTAACACCTGTGCTGCTGTGAAGGCCCGTGGGGATCTAGAGGAGGCTAGTGGGCCCATTTGCCCTTTCCCTCACACCTAAGGTGCAATGGGGGAAACCTTCACTTTAGGGATGTTAAACATCGCCAGACTCAAGGCCTCCCCGTCCCAGGATAGGAAACTGAGTTTTTTACAACACAATTTACCCGTGGATATCCTGGCCATCCAGGAGTCCCACTGTCCATGAGGTTTTGAGGAAGCTTAAAAACAATGCTCCTCCCATCCCTATCCTTTTGGTTGAAGCACTGTGGGGTGCTAATTTGGAAAAATAATTTTTTCAAATTTTTATCCTCAGAATCCTTCCTCAATGGCCAAGTCCTCATTGTCACTTTCTTGGGGCTGACGTAGCGCACTCAATCATCAAAATCTATGCCCCAGATGGTGCATGCGAGCTTCAGGAATTTTTCTCGTTGGTCAAATCCCTCCCACTACCCCCAAACTCTTTCCTAGTCGGCAACATGAACTGTTGGCTAAACACAACAACGGACTGGTGGCCTTCCTCACCCCACGCCCCCCAGGGTCACGTAGAACTGTGCATTCTAAAGGCCACCCTCAGGTTAATGGATGCGCTGCCATGACATGCCCCATGCTCAAATACATGACGCATCCCCACGTCCACAACAGCCAATTCAGGTCCATGATCCGCATTGACCTTATCCTAACGCTGGCAAAATTCCAACCCCACATCTCCCACTTCAAAGCAGCATAAATGGAATTCTCCAACCATTGACTGGTCTCACCAACCTACCACCTACCTGTCACAGCTGCTAAGGCCCCACATTGGTGCAAAATCCGCCCCTCTGAGTTCGCATTGCCAGGATTTTCTACGTGGGTGGAAGCGTCAACTTAGGCAAAAAAGTTTGTTACACCATTTTGCACGGACCCCATTTCCACATGGGCAACTTTCAAAGATGACACCATCCGCCACTCTCGCCATCTCTCCAACAGATGCTCACGAGCCACATCAGCAGTCATTTTGCATGCTCTGGAAGAGTTTGAACACCTGGAGTCCAACATCCCAGCTACAGGATACAGCTCTGCAAGGGGATGGAAGTGGGCGGAGGCAGCCGCCCACCTTAAGGCGCTTGAAAGGCAACACAAACATCAGGTTCGTGTTCAGTACAGGGCCAAATGTATTACAGAGGGTGACAAGTGCACCGCATATTTTTTAAAAAAATTTCGCACCACGCCAGAGAGTGGCCTGCACACAGGTGTGAAGATTGGATGATTCCATTGTGAATATGCCAGCCAAAGTGGCAATCAAAACATAAAATTATTACTCTGAGTTGTACCAATCTGATCCAATTCAGCCAGCTGAAGTGGCAGAATTTCTTGACTGAGCCCACATCCGCACCATTTTCTGATACCCAGAAATAATGAATTTGATTACTCTGACTGAATTATTGACAGCCATTCGCGGTGTGCCAAAACCAAAAATGCCCAGGCCCAGATGGTATTCCATATGAGTTCTACAAAAAGTATTTCAAATATATATCCCCATTGCTGCTTGCCTCACTTAACCAAAGCCTGTTAGAAAAGCATCTCCTACCAGGAGGACATGAGGCCTTTACCGTCACACTCTTCAAGAAAGGGGATAAGCTAGACTTAGCCAACTGGCGCCCCATTTCTTTAACAAACACAGACACAAAAAATTTTAACAAAAATCATGAGTAGCCATTTAGGGACTGTAGCATCTGCCACCATCTCCCCAGAACAATTTGGTTTCATAGCCAGAAGGTCGATTTGGGATAACGTGCACTCTGTGGCTAATGTATGTCAATCCACAGCCTCTGGGGCACTTGTATTCTTGGACCAACAAAAGGCCTATTATAGAGTAAACTGGGAATACCTAAGGGCCTGGTTCCATCAATTCCGCCTACCCCCTCGCTTCATCAACTGGGTGATGCTGCTCACAGAATCTTCAACAATGGCAGTACGTGGCCCTGGCTTCCTAACGGAAGTAGTCCGCCCTCAAAGGGGTTTGTGACAAGGGGACCCCCTCAGCCCACTCTTATACAACTTCAGCCTTGACCCACTACTGCGAAATGTGAATGCCCAACTCACTGGGGTCCATGTGCCAGGCCAAGCCCCAGTCAAGATAATGGCATTCGCAGATGATTGTGTGGTTGGGGTGTCTAATAATCAAGATGCATGCGCGCTTGAAGCTCTCATCCAGGAGTATTCCCGGGTAAGCAACGCGGCACTGAACGCTTCCAAAACCGAAATCATCCTCCTTGGTCGGTTTCAGAACTGCTGTACCCCAGCAATTAGTTCCCAACCTGGCCCATCTGCTCGCCCACGTCCTCGCCCCACTAACTCAACACACACCGCCCCACTGGTGCTCCCCTTTGTGCCACGTCCCACCATAGGACCAGTACGCCATCTGGGCGTGTGGATGGAGGCAGGCGGATACGCGTCAGCAGTAATGGAGTGCCATATTCTGGACAACGTGACAAAGCAAATCGCCTCTCTCAGAGCCCACCCTACTTCCCTCACTGGCAGGGTTGTTTTAGCCAACTCTGTGCTCCTCTCCAAAGTTTGGTTCGGAGCTCACACCATCCCCTTCTCCCCAAGCTTCTTTAAATCCTTGTATGCCTTGCTGCAAGGATGGCTTTGGTCAGGCCGCCCTCCAACAGTATGGCTAGAGGTCATGTTTGGCCCTCATCATCATGGTGGCATGGGCCTGCTTGACTTCAAAGCCCATGCTACTAAGATCCTGGGCACCTGGATTGCAGCTGTCACCGCCCCTACACTCCCCTCCCAACACTGGTCCCGCGCAGCCCGCTCCAACTTTTCCCGCGCCTTGGGCCTCAACAATCCATCAAACCCCCACTCCCTGATGAAATACCTCTCATCACACACATTGGCCACAGGTCCTCACGGGACTAAAACTCACTACAAACGAATCCTACTCTGCATGCGGAGCGCTGAGTGGGGAATTTGTATTAGCGGACACACAACCCAGAGAGGCCGCCCCTCTCCTCAGTTCACACAAGAGGTAAAGGGGCTACCCATCCATGATGGCGTGATCCCCATTCGGCCCCATGTCAAATTCAGGGTGGACTACCTGAACATGATGGACATCCCTTACTCCATTGAGACCCAAAAAACTATCTAGAAATATGTACACCATCCTCTGTTGAAGCCTCAAGTCCGCTCCCATGTGTGGCGCTGCCTGAGGCGGGTGTATCATACAGCTGAGCGCTTTAACGCTTTACACTCATCCTGTGTCATGTGTGGCCAGTATGGAACGCTGTTTCACTGCCCGGAGAAGTGTCCTAACTCTAAAGCGATATGGCGCGAAGTTCAACGTCTGCTGGGTCAGGATCAAACACATCCCTTCAGTCTGTCAAGAGATATGTTTGCTTTATCAATGCCCTCCCCTTCCACCCTCCCTCCATGCTCTGGTGGTTGCAATCGCCATGTGGACCATCCACACGATTGTCTTAGATGCCATCGCAGGCTCCACCCCCACCCTCCCAGAAGCTGTTCACAGATTCTGGTCTCATTTAGTGGACCACTTTCAAGCGTGGATGTTTGGATACCTCCCACCGCGTCGCTGACAGCTGGTCTCCTCCTGGTTCCCAGTCTGGTTCATCAAATCAGACCCCTTCCTCCACACGTGTTCAGTTGTGACTACGGCCCCTCCACACGTTCCCTCCCCTCCCCATAGTGGCGTTCCCGCTGGCAACATGAGATAGCATCGCTTCTCTGGGGTGCCTTCCCTGGTACTAAGTTTTGTCTCTTCTGAGTCATATTCGGAAGTGTCCGTCCCATGGTTGGCCTTCCCCACAGTAAATTAAATTAAAAAAGTAGTCTGAATTCAGTCTATACTTACACTTTTTGACCTCCTCTAGCATAATTGGTTCTGTTTATGGCTATGAACTTAAACTTTACTAAGCTCTTTGGTTTAAAACCTGCTGCACTCACTTTTTTGCAAAATTTAAGCTTTGATCCCACCTTTAAACATCAGCAATAGTCTAGAGAAGTGTAACGCCAACAGCCATCACATTGGTTATTTCAAATAATGCCTCTCTCAGCGCAGAAACCTTCAAAAGACATTCCCTACAAGTTTTGTATAATGCCCCAGCTTAGGAGAACGGATACCCAAGTAACAAAATGAGCGGAGTGATCAGTTTACTCAATTTAATCTAGTGTAATTATTGAAAACAAAGCCATTAATTTGGCAATCAATACTTGGTGGAATACTGTAGCCATTCATCTTATTTCTGCTCGCTGGTGCTTTACCCTGTTAAATTCCACAAAGATTTAAGTAAAGTTAAAATAAAACACTAATGAATAAACTGGGTAATTTATTAATTCTATTATTATTATGGTAAAAGAAAGAAAACGATCACCTCAATATCCAACTGATCAGTATTTTAACTCTATTGAGGGTCAAAGGATTCAATAATAAATTTGGAATGACTTGTTGCAGTCCAAATAAAGAAATATATGCATCAAGCCTATTGAAGCTCAGAATACTCGCTTTGATTTGGCTGAACAACAGATGGGGAGTTAACTTATGGCATTACATACCTGTGAAGTACCAATTTAATGACCTTCAGCTAATCTCCATCAGAGAAAATTATTTTACCTTGGGGAATCTCTGCCACACCTATAAAAGGGGGTTGACCCCGCATCAGTGCTTAAATGGACCTGGTTTCAGCTGGGGGAATACCATCCAATGGACACCCCAGGGTCTGCCACAAGGTCAGAGTAATCTGACTTCTCAATCTCATTTTTATCGCCCATGGAGTATTCAAAATTGTGTTACCCCAATTTTCAGGGTTCCTCTGAGAATTGGCCAGTGGCTTTTGGCTAATATAATTGTTAGTATCATTTAAATTCTTTGTATTAGAATTGAAGATTTGCATATGGCTGACATTTCAACTTTTCAGCTGATTTTTACCCAAAAGATTCTTATTTTGCAGCTGGGAGGGCAAATGTCTGACATCACCCCCTCAAAAATGTTGGGGGAGAATAGGGCTGTAAGAATCGACCATGTTCCAGTTGATAGTAATCCTGGTAGGTAAGGATTTTATGGATTACTCATTGCCTCTTTTGTAGGTGATAGTAAAAGGACCAACCAAAATTGATTCAATCTTACCACTCTTAGGAGTGATGCGGTTATAGTAGTATAATACCAGGTCAGACACTTGGAATGTAGATAGGGGCTTCGGAGCTCATTGGCAGCCTGCTCTTCTTTTGTCACCAATTTTCTCTAAATTAATCATAGCTTCAGTTTAGAGTTGGATGATGCGCTGAGCCAATCTTCTCATGACTTTCTCAGGTTCCTCAACTCTAGAGGAGAATACATTTTTAGCTAAGAGGGAATGTATTCCTGGTTCCATCCCATACAAGACATGAATGGAGACATTTTTAAAATCTGGTGATAGCTAATCCAGTATGCCATGATAGCACAGGGTAGGTATTGATCCCAGTGAAGAGGATCAGAGGAGGCCATTTTTCGTACAATGAAAACCAAGGTTGCATTTGCTCTTTCCACGGTCCCATTTATGGAGGGATTATATGGAGCCAAGAAAAGTTCTTGGGCTCCCATGGATGTGGCCAGGATTTTGACTACTCTGGAAGTGAAGTTTTTACCATTGCTGAAGAGTAGTACTTGAGGACAGCCAGGTCGAGAGAAAATATTCTGGTGTAAAAATGTGGCTGTGGCCTTGGCCATTTGAGCAGGGAGAGCCATGCTTCAACCCACTTAGTGAAGTTGTCAATGTCTATGAGGATAAATCAGTTTCCAATAGTAGTATGAGTGAGGGGACCTACTACATCCAGACTGATGGTGTGAAACGGTTGTTGAGGGGTAGTTGGTTGATATTAATATCTAGTCTTGAAACCAGATTGCTTCTTACACGTAAGGCAGGCTTCCAAGACGTCAATAATAGATTCCAGTATTCCATCCCAATAAAATCGATCCTTAATCCACTCATAAGTTTTCTTTGCCCCTCCATAACCTAAAGTGGAGTGAGCTTCTAGAATAGCAGGTACGCGTTCTGAGGGCTGAAGGTAAGGCAGCCAAATTTCCCTCACCTGCTTATAAAACTTCCCGTTATCTACTTTGGTGTTATGGGAGTGCCAGGCTAACCTTTTTTGTACAGGCTCATCCTCATTCTCCCATTCATTGGGGGTCATTAAGTGGTCATGTAACTTCTTCGCCTCACTATTATCCAAGTGAAGGACTGGTAGCCAAGTCAAACCATCAACATTCATGTGATGGGTCCCAGCCCGGTGTTCAATCTTCATGTCATAATGCTGGAGCATTAGAGCTCAGTGATCTGACCGGCCATAAGGATCCTTCATATTCTATAACCACTTCAACAAAGTGTGATCCGTAACTACGGTGAAGATGGTCCCATATAGGAAAGGGCGGTAGTGCTTTACAGCTAACAAAACGGCAATGCACTCCTTTTCTGTAAAGCTGTAGTTTGTTCCACTTTTGAAAGCATTTACTGAAATAGGATTCCAGATGATCAACACCATTTTCATTCAATTGGGCTAAAATGGCCCCAACAGCATAGTCCAAGGCTTCAGTAAACAAGATAAATGGCTTATTATAATCAGGATGCTTCAGGATAGGACGTTGTTGTAAAGCTTTACGTCTAAAAAGCGACATTCTGTTCATTACTCCACTAAAATGAGTATTTTTGGTTGATAGGTAGACAAGGGGCTCGCTGAGTAGGGCGAACTTAGGGATGAATTGATGGTAATACCCCATCATCCCTAGAAATACCAGAATATCCCATAGATTTTTAAGGGATAGCATTTTTGAGAATGCTTTGACCTTGTCCTGTATAGGTTGAATTTCTTCTTGGGAAATGGAGTGGCCAAGGAAATCCAATCTCCTTTGGAAGAAAGTACACTTTGAGGGTTTCAACTTATTATCTGACTTATGTAACCGCTGAAACAACTCCTTCAGGTGATCAAGATGTTCGTTGGAGGTTTTTGAGAACACCGTAATGTCAAGGTAGATGATGACACAAGTTAACTTCAAGTCCTGCAAAATATGATCTATTGTATGCTGTAAAGAGGCAGGCGCATTGCACAACCCTTGAGGTAATCGTGTGCATTGGAAGTGGTCCTCACTACAGATAATGGCGCATTTCTCCTGAACCTGAGGAAAAGGTCCATTTGCCAATAGCCACTGGCCAAGTCCATGGCGGAGAAGTTAGATCCAGAGAGTTGGGCCAGGGCGTCATCAATGCGGGGTAGGATAGCTATCCTTTTTTTGTGAGGTTATTTAATTTGTGGAAGTCCATGAGTATCTGGTGTCCTCCATTTTTCTTTTTATTGAGCAAAAGAGGAGAAGACCAAGGGCTTTGTGAAGGAACTAGTAACTTCGCGTCTATTAATTTCTTGAGTTCCGTTCTCATCTGCTGTTCTTCCATCTTTGATTTATGGTGGGGTTTTGACTGAATGGGAAGGGCATTGCCACATCAATGGAGTGGCACCAGCCCTTCATGTGTCCATAGTCATTATCTGATTTAGAGAATATTTAGCTAAATTCTTCCAATAGGGTGTGAACTTTTTCAAGTTCATTTGGGGTCAGCTCATCTAAGATATGGACATTGGGTAAGGTACATACCAGGTTATCCGTTGGCAGACCCATATCCAATGTAGAGCCAATGGAGTGAATTTGTTCAATTTCCTCCACAGGGACTAACAAGCCTCTGCCAATCTCCTGGTGTTTTCTTACAACTATGTCCTTTATGGCGAAATTCCCCAACAGCAGTGTAGTGGGCCTCTGGTGAGATGTGTCAAGAATGCCAGGCAATACCTGAGGCTCCAAAGGACTAAAGCCCTCAATACTTATGAGGTGCAACAAATAATGGTGTGGGATTTGGAGCATAATTTTTTGTGTCAACCACTCGTTGTTCACCAGGCTTAATCAATACCTCGTCTGCTGCATAGAAAGGTATTCCGTCCCTAGAATCCACTGAATTGGGTAATTTCTTTATGTTGCGCCCAGAGGTGGTATAATTTAAAGTAATAGCTGAAAATTGATATTCAACCAGGCAGGAGTATTCAATCTTGCTGGGCTCTTTATTGGATAAGACTAAAGGGACTTTGTAGTTGAGTAATGGGAGGAAACCTTGCTTCATGTTGATAATTCCCACATACTTGAACATAAATTGGGTACATATGAGCATATTATAGGCCTTGTTGTCCAAAGCCACTGTAAAGGCTGATAAGATGAGCTTCCCAATACTAATGGGAAGAGAAGAATATGCCCCTATGGCACGAGTATTATTAGGGTCTGTGGTTCCAAACTCTTTATTATACTCCAAGTTGAGCGCCAGCTTTATCTTTATTTGTGAGCTTAGTAGAGATCACATTAACTGGGGATCCAGTATCCAGGATGGCCATTACCCGGACTTTTTGAATAACTACTTCAACCTTGGTAAGTGTTCCTCCAAAGTTAGGAGACAAGGCCAAGACCTCCTTGAGCTGGAAAGTGAAGGTTAATTTATGAGCAGTATCAGGATATTTATCCAAGATTGATTGCATGGTATGGACCTGCTGAAGAGGTTGAATAAACCAGCTAAAAACTTATCACCGTCGCTGGCAGTCTTAAAGACTCTTGGGCACCCTAGAATTTTGCTGAGGTACGTTTCCTCAGCTATGGTGGTTTTGTCTACTCTTTCAGCGTTCAATCAATCAGGGACCTCTACTTCTGTGGGAGCTCCCAATAAGTAGTAGCCCACATCATCGTCACTCCCTCAGATTCATCCCCAAGGGTATTCTCAACAACTGGCAAGGCTGCAATGGAGGTAGGGGAAATGGCCACAGGAGATTAAATAGCCTTATGGCGCGCAACTACAAGCTTAGCTGGAGGGGAAGGCATAGCAGCTTTAGTGAGCTTGTGCGGGAGTATGGTGTTAACTACCTTACAGATCTCTGATATATAGAAGGTAGTTATATCTCTTTTAAGTTGCACTGAGGAAGCAGATTTCATTGGGGGGATAGGTACAGTTGTGCTCACCCCCAACTGTTCTACAGGTGAAAACTCCTCAATTGTTAAAGCTGAAGGTTCCACCACAGCTTCATTTATTGTTGCCCAGCAATGAAAATCAGCAACGACTAACAGAGCCTTCTTTATGTCACAGATGTTTTTGAAGTAATGTTTCACTGAAATGATATGCCTGGATAGAGAGTTTTGAGAAGCTAACTTTGTTAACATGGCAGCGATAGCATCATCCAGGGTTAGCATGTTAGATGTTGATGACCTTTGAGCAGTGAGGTAAAATTGCTCAGCGAAAGCAGCAGTTGTTTCGCCCTCATATATGCTTAGGCGCATAAAGGCCTGCTTATCCCTGTTCTGACTCTGCTTTTTAACCAAATCCATCTAAGAGAGCCTCTTTCACCTCTTTCCAGGTATGCAGAACGTCCATGTATGGGACTACTATTTCTTGTGCTAGATGACTTAAGCAAAAGAGGATGTGTTTTATCTTTTGCTTGTCTGATGAGCCTTGCATTACAGATTCATAGACATACAAAAACGAAGCTATGCTCCCTTCACCGGGGGTGAACTTACCTTTAAGGGGGAGTTTGCAAGGGCACTGTTCAAGCTCTTTAAGGTGGGAAAAAAGCGCTTGCTAGTTGCTTTTCAAGAGCAACTATTCTTGTTGTACTGGTATCCCATGTAGTGAGCACCATTATGTAGTAATCCAGCTTATTTGTGCTTGTTGGTGCTTTAGTTCACTGGATTCCACAAAGGTTTAAATAAGATTAAAAATAAAGCACTGATCAAAAACTGGGTTTTTATGAATTTTTATTATTAGCGCGGAGAAAAAAGAAAATGACCCCCCTCAATATCCAACTGATCAGTATTTAAACTCTATCCTGAGTCAAAGAGATTCATTAATAAGTTCAAAATGGCTTATTGCGGTCCAAATAAGGAAATAT